>JBBYHK010097681.1:0-41883 GCA_038382065.1 Adansonia grandidieri | reverse complement strand
ATTAACTCAAGATTAATAAAAATAATTTTTAATATTTTATTGTTTGTAAATACTATTTTAATATATATAATTTATATTTTTTTTATATATACAGGAAGAGTCGGTTTCATTAAGATCATAAAGAAGAGCAACAATAAAGAAAAGAATAAAATTAAAAGTAAAAGGGTAATTAAATTTTTTATTAATAATTTTAATAATTATTATTTTTTTATAATTTTTTTTTTGGTTTTACTCTTTTTTAATAATTATTAGTTTACTTTTTTTTTGAAATTTTTTCAAAATTTATTGGGAAATCGTCGGTTCAAATGGCGATTTTCTTATTTAGATGTTAAGAAATCATCATATCAGATGACGATTTCTTAACTAAATTTTATAATTTTTTTTATGTTGAGAAATTATCATTTGAAATAGCGATTTCTAAATATCTTTTCAAAATTGGCCTATTTCGGTAAATAATATAAAAATAGCTTATTTCGGTAAATAAAAAAATTTTATATTATTTTAATAAAAAGGCCAATATATTTTTCAATCCTTTAGGAGTCATATGAGATTAAAGTGGGGTAATTTTGATATTTTGAAGAAAACGTTAAATTATAATATATATATATATTAATTTTATTATTACATTTTAACTATACTGCTTTAAATTTGCTTTTATAACCAATTAAATTTTTTTTCATTTATGTCAAATTAATTGTCTTTTACTTTTTAAACAGTTACATTTTTCCTTTGAAATTTTTAGAGATTACAATCTTTAGGTGCACAAATATCTGTTGTTATTAGATTGTGATCTAATTTCATTTTCCTCTTTTTACATTGCTTTCAAAACTTTTGACTACACAATGCTCTATAGGTAAAGAGAATTTGTCAAGAAAGGAGTTTTTTTACGTTGTTTTATATATTTTCTTAGTGTACCCAGCTAACAAAGTAGTGGGAGAGAGAGTCAAAGATGATGTAATTGTTTGATTAAATTGTCTTCATTTTCTCAGTTAAAATTTTTGTGACTAAAATTTTTTGGATGTTATATTTTATATTTCTTTCCTCTTTTATATGCTAGATGCGTATGAAAACTTTTTAACATAAAAAAATTAAAAATGAATAAATAAAAATATAAATTATAACAGTGAATATCTACATTTCAATAATATCATGGATGTGAAGTTAAATTTGCAGTTAATATATATATATATATATATTGTGCTAACGGTGAATTTGAAAATTTTAAATTCAATGAATTTAGAGTGACACTAAACTTAATCACTCTCTTTATAAATATTGTGTATATATTTGGTTCACAAGCTTACAGGAGACAACTTTTGTAACTATCATTATTACTTTTCGAGACAAATCTGCATGCAAGTTAATAATCTTCATCTTTTAATTTATTCTTTTTATTAAAAAAATGCTTAATTACTATTTTTGTTCATAAAAAATAATTTGCAAATCTAAAGAGTCATGTGAATTAGATTATTGACAAATTAGAGACAGTGATGGAAAGCCTGCATCTTTTGGTTGAGGTATGTGAATTTTTGGATTTGAAGCAACTTTCTGTGTTTTCTTTTTCATTTTAAGCTTGCATATTTGAGATATGTTGTCTCTATGTATAAAAATATTTTATATTGAGATATATTTTCAATATTTTCAGTATCAAAATAATAATTTCAGTATCATAATAGTTAATTTTCCAGATTTTAGTTGTTAAAAATTAGAAAGAAAACATATTATTGATTTTAGACAGAGAGAAAAAATTTTTTTTTCCCTTTTACTCAAAATTTAAAAATCTTAATAATATTTTTTTATATTAATAATAAGGTTACAAAATTTTTGCATAAAACGATATGAGAAAAGTAAGTTATTTATATATATATATATATATATATATAAACAACCAATTTTAGTGGTGGATCATTTTAAATTCCTCCACCTTTTGACATATGAAATTCCATCAATTTTTTTGAACCATTACACCCGATGATGTTACTTAATGACTCTTTTACTTTTTTTTTTAAATTAATAATTTTATTTTTTCTTTTTCTTTTTATTTTAAGGAAAAAAATTTAGAATATTATATTTTCTACTCTCCTTTAGAGTAAATAGTGATAGTTTGAGCATTTTTAGAGTCAATTAGAATTATAAATATTTTCCTTCTACAACAGAAGTATTAGGATCATGTATTTAAGTTTCTCAAACAGATATATTATTCACCATTCAATCTCAAAGATTTTATTTTATAAGTGTTGATTTCAAGTACTAGGATATACTGTGAAAGTTTAAGATATATGAATGAGGGAGAACTCTCAATTAGTAGGTTTAAACTTAGTTGATCTTTAATTTAAATCACTTACAATCAAAATATCAACTAAAACATGCCTTAATGGAAAAAAAAAAAAGTTGACCTCTTCCTAATTATCTTATTTGAAATTTTCAACAATTAAAATTGAGGATTTAATTTAAAAGTCTTGCTATTTTAAGTTATGATGGATGAGTTTTATAATATAAATAAAGATTCTCCATGTGCATTTAAAAATGAAAAAGGACAAAATTAGAAGTGTAAAAACTCATAAATGTGAATAAATGAATATATTAAAATGGGATAGAGTAATAATTTATTCTACTTTTGATAATGATCAAATTTATCAATTGGATAAATGTAATTTTATTATTTTACTTCCTATTTTAATTAAAAATAGACAAATTTGGAAATATCTTATAAAATCATTATCTTATTTCCCTTACTGAATATTCTTTTATCTTTAACATTTTATTAAAAGTATTTAAGTAGGCCAAACTAAAACAAGTCACGAAATAAAACTTGAGCTTATACTTAGTTCACTCATTTACTATTAAATATTAAAAAATAGATTTTATATTTCAAATATATTATTTTATTTGTATAAAGTTTTTTGAGTCTAATTTCAACCCAAAAAAAATCATATTTAATGCTTGAATCAGTTTGAATCAATCCTATAATCCAATAAACAATTCCTATTTTTAATCATTTCTAATCGAATTAAAAATACAACCGTAAAATTATGTTCATTGAATTATGGAAATAATATATTTGAATCATTCTTATAAAAAATAAATTAATTTATTTTTATCAAATATTCCATAATGTTATAATAAATATTTGAATATTAAATTTAAAAAAATCAAACCCGGATTGTGGATTATATTCCTAGTATTCTATATTTTCAACTCCCTTTTTTAATAAATAAGGCAAGTCTGTCTTTTTATGTTTATTCTTTAATTCCAGCTTATGACAATATATTACGACTTACGAGATCAGGTTTTTAATTATTATTGCAATTTTTAATGCAATAATAATTAAGCTTAACACCAATTCACTTCTTTTTTTAATGTTAAAATTACTAAATAGATTCTTTTTCTCTTGCTCCCGAAAACTAGGTTTTCCTTTACATGTTCTTTTCCTTTTTTCCTTTTTTTTTCATTTTTTCTTTCAAAAACTGAAAAATAAATTTTCATTTAATCTCTTTATATCCTTTAATGCAAGTTTTAATTAGTTTTTTCTATAATAGTGTTAAATCAATATATACTTTTATCTTTCACTGTTTATTTGCTAAATTTTACATGTTATCTGTGTTAGTCTAAGCCTTACAAGCCAATCTCTTTAGCTTGAAAGGCAATAGAATTCAATAATTTCATGTAAACAAACATTATATTTTATTAATATTTAGGAGGTATTTCTTTATCCACAAAATGTTATTTGATAATTGTTATAAATATCTTATGAAAATAAAGCCCATAAAACACATTGGCCTCACAAAATTGCAATGAGTTACAATTATAAGATCCTTATGTATCAAAGTCATGTTTTTAAAAATATTCCTAGTCATTATATGGTCAAGAAAGGGCACTGATAATGCTTAGAGACTGATATGTGTTAAGCCTTCCTACATGTATGCATGCATGCAACTAATCTCATAAGTTGACATACAGAGATACTTAGGGATAGCATTTGGGTACTTGTTAAATAGAACAAGTACATTGAACTTGACCCACTAGAGAGTTCCATTTGATATTTCACTTAGGTATCATGTGTCAGTAGTATAAGTGATTTTTAGACTGGTGATAGTCTCATATATAAAGATCATCACGATTGGGTCTTCAATAGATATGTTTACAATAGGGTGGTTTTGGGTATGACATGAAACATACTAAAGGTGGAAAAATGGTCTAGAGAAAATTCATTACCCTAAATGATATGAGACAACACATTTCACATGTACCTGGCTTGTGTCAAGTCAAAGTACTTGGCTAAGGCAATACTGATTATGGAGTTAACACATAAAGGTTGCAAACTAATATGGAAAAGGGTTAAGAGTAGACACTAAATCATGTTCTTGCTATTCTCGAGATATACGATGAAAGAAATTGAATTATATTGAGATATTATACACTAAAGTGCTTGTAAAAACCATGTTGATACTCCCGGCATGTTGGGTGTCCATGATGCATTGGTAGATGCCAATCTTAGTCTATAGGTATAAATATTCTTAATTAGCTAATTTATATTTATTGCTAATATGATGGTGACCTAATAAGTTGCACACATAAGGGTGATTACTAAAAATTAAAATAAGCCAAGGACTAAAGTGCTAATTGACCAAAAGTTGGAAAGAAATAATCCTAGGCATTTAAGCCTAGTTTGTTGTCCACCATAGTATAAGAAATGCTTGAAATTTTGGCACTTAAACTCCCCAAAAGGTTGGTTTCAAAATCTATCTACTTCTTAAAGAGATTGTGCCAACTTCCTTAGGTTGAAGAAAAAACTAATTTTCTTTAATAGTTTGATTATTGAATCAAAGAAGATCTAAGGCAAAAGAAAGATTCGTGAAATGTAAGTTGCTAGCATAGCTCTTGGCAAACACAATATCTCTTCTCTGAAAGTTTTTCGAATCTATATGGATAACCATTAGATGCTAAACACTTAGATAACTTTGGTTTACAACAATCATGCTTGGTGTCCAAGTTCTTGTCATCATAGAATCACTTCAAGACATCTCTTGGCTGAAGTATGAGAATTTCTGAATTGTTATATAAGTTATTGATTTGAAAGAATGATCAGAAACCATGCAAGACAATCTGGTTTAAGGAGTCCAGGCATTTCTTTAATTTTATTGAACATTTTATTTTTCATTTTCAGCTACACTTTAAAAGTTATATATAAATTGTCTTATTCCCAAAATGCAAGCAATTAGCTAATCATTTTTTTATAAAAAGCGTATCCAGGCCAAATTTATATATATTTATATAATTTTTTTCATAAAAGTTGTATATAAATTTATGTCATCAACATGATCCTTTATGTGCTTCAAATTCTTTTCCATAATAAATGTTAGGCAACTCCTTGGAACGGTTTTTGAATACTCAAGAATCTCACATTTTTATTTCAAAATCATTCAAAATTAATTTTTTCTTAGAATTATAGGTAAAATTCTACTTTAACTATGACAATTTGTTGACATCTATGAATTCTTTCATAAAAACGTCATTCAAAGCAAAAATGACAATATACTTCCTTATTTCCAATTTGTAATGCAGAAAATTATGAGACACATTTAATTTTGATCATTTTTTAATCTTGTTTATGTACATCATCAAAATGACCCTTTATGTGCATCAAATTCTTGCCCACAATAAAGGTTAGGCAACTCCTTGATTGGTCTTTAAATCTCAAATTTTCATTTTAAAACCACTCAAAATTAATCTTTTTTTAGGATTTGCTATTAGAATTCTACTTAAATGGCAACAATTTAGTGAGAGATGAATTCCCCCACAGAAACATCAGTCAAGGCAAAATCAACACTAGTCTTCTTTATTTCCAAATTGTAATACATAAAATTATGAGATACATATTTAATTTTTATGGTAATAATGGCTTAAAAAAAGGCTATTTTGATTTACTATCAAAACCTTATATTAATAGACCTCTTAGATTTTTTTAATGTGTATATTATATGAAAAGAAAGAAAAAAAAAACACCTTTTTAGTAATCAGCAAATGTTGGAAGATAATTGCAATTGTCAAAAATAGTTTACATAAGGTAAAAGAAGAATTTTGTTACTTCAATTATAGGAATAAAAATTCAATATTACAATGATGCAAGTAATTGGGATTCCATCATCATAATAAATATTTGCATTCACATCTTTATTTGAATGGTAAAAAAGGTTGTTATTAACTTTAAAAACCTATGAAGATTACCAACATAATGGAGGATGAGAATAAGCATAATTTGGTAATAGTTAAGTAAGATGCTAACATAAATTTAAATAATTAAAATACAAAATAAAACCTATTTTTTTATAAATTAACTAAAAATATATAAAACACCAAGCATGAAAATTTTTAAACTGTAATATACTTTTTACCACATAAAAAAAAAACTCTTATAGATTTAGTAAAAGGAAAGAAAAATCTATAGCAAATTTACTTGTAAATCAAGATTTTGGTAGATTCGCCTACATGAAAAAGGTATGCTTTTAATAGCTCTTAGTACATCACATGGATAACATGAATGGCTAGTAATGTCATTTGAATTGAAGAATGCCTCTCAAAGAAGAATGGATAAGGTTTTTCAACCTTTTAGTAAGTTTTATTTAACATATGTTGATGATGTTTTAATAGCTAGTAATAGTATGAAAGAATAGCTAGAACACTAAGAAGTTTTTTGTAGATGTTTTTGAAAAAGCAGGAATAGTTTTACCCAATAAAAAAGCAGAGATAGGAAAAAGAAAGGTCGATTTCTCAGGATTACAAATAGTTTGACAAGAATAGAACTTCAATACATCTGGCTGAAAAGATTAATGAATTTCCAGATAAATTAGAAGATAATAACCAATTATAGAGATTTTTAGGATACTTGAATTATGCTAAGCAATTTATTAAGAATTTAACCAAGTTAAGGCTACCACTCCAGAAATTGTTGAAGAAAAATGTAAAATATTTAATTTTACCTTTGATTTAACAAATCAAATTAGGAAGATAAAAGAAATATGAAAGAAACTATCGAAGATAGAATTACTACTAGAAAGAGATAACCTTATAAATAGAAACAGATGCATCAGAAACCTATAAAGGAGCAATTTTAAAGAAAAAGAAAATAATTTAGAAAAAAATGTAGATATACATCAAGAACATTTATAGAAAACAGAACAAGATACCATGTTAATAAAAGAGAATTATTGGCCTTAAAGAAAGAAATTAAGAAAATTTAGTTATTCTTTATTACCTAAAAAGTTCATAGCTCGAATATATAATACTCAAGTAAAAGCCTTACCTAAATGTAAAAGGTTATTAAGATGATAGAAATTTTTGCTGAGTATGATTTTGATGATGAAATCATTATAGGAATTAACAATTTGTCGGTAGAAACCTAAGAATATCATGGAGTAAAAGCTATGTGAAAACTATGAAAACTTTAATAAGGGTCATGAGAATATTTATACAGCCTATAAAATATTAAAAAAAAACAAGAAATTATAAGAAAAAAGCAATGCTAGATATGGAATGAAAATTTGAGAAGACACAAGAGATGTTAATAGATTTACAAAAAACGTTAGAAATCTTAATAGCTGAGAGAGAAAACAAAAAAAAGTATAAAATAAAGAAATAATAGAATATAAACCTTTAGATACTAAAGAATGGTTAAGAACAGATGGTAAAAAAAGAATTATAAGCATGTTTGAGACTAAAGAAGAATTAAAATTGGAACAGCTTGAAAATAGGTTTGTGGAAGTCAATCCTGACGAATTAGATGAAATACAAGAACAAATAGTGAGATTAATTGAAAAAATAAATTTAAAGATAAGCCCATCAACTGGAGATAGTTCTAGTATTGGGTTAGTCACAACAGTAATAGGAACTAGTACTCAAAGGCCAGGAAAAGATATTGGAGGAACTAGACCTATGGAGACAAATTATGAAGAAGATTCTAATAAAGCAAGGTATTATACTAGACTAAGTTATAAAAGAAGACCTAGTGATAGAAATGTTTATGAAGGTCTAGGATGAAAGAGTACTAATTATCTAGGAACTAGACATACCCCAATAGAAAGATTTTATAGTGAAGTTATTCCAACTAATGGTTTATAATTAAATATAGATTGTATAATAGATAAAAGTAAAGTAATAACAAAGTGGGCTAAAGCTATATTTATTGTAGTAACACATAATCAATTTGACGTGCAAATGGCTACAAAATTTTTTAGTTTAGCAGATAGTCCAAGATAAATAGGAAGCAATGTATATAGCAGATAAAAATGCTATGAAATGAACTTCTAATAATTTAGCACAAGTAGTAGATACTTATAAGAATTGGATTATGAGAGAATTTTTAGGAGAAGATTAGGCACAGAGACAACAAGAAACTTTAGAAAAAATAGAAAGGTAGATATAAGTTTTTATTACTAAATTTACAATGTGTATGATAGATTATTATATTTGCCTCTTTGAAAGATATTATTTTAAAATAGGAAGATTTGATACTGAGCAAGAAGCCAAAGTATGGTTAGATATGTTTTATTCTAAGATACCAAATCTTTGAGTTTATGAATTATTAGTTACATGGCCTCATTACAAAGGAATAAGAGAAGGTAGAAGAGATTATTTAGGAAGAAGAATAGAATTCTTAGAAGAAAGCTTAAAGAGTGGTGTATAACTAGTAGAATGAATAGAAAAACGAAAAAGATTATCAAAAGAGGTTTACATTGTGCTAACGTAGTAAATCCTATTTCTGTAGGATGTGATTATGTAGGAAAGGGAAAAAGAAAAAGAAAATTTAAATTTAAATCCAAAAAGTATAAATATAAAGGTTATAAACTAAAAAAGCACAGAATTTATTATAAGGAATTTAAAAAGATCAAAAGACATAGAAAAGAATTAAAATATTACACTTGCTATAAATGCAATTAGAGAGGTCATTATGCAAATGACTGTCCACAAAGAAAGAAAAAGAAAGATATTATAGGAAACTAAAAAGTTTAATAAAAAAGTTATTAGAAATAGAAGATTTTAATAATTTAAGTGACAATGAGTCAATTTACTTCTTTGAATCAGAATCAGATTATTTAGAGCAACCAGAATTAATTTCTTGTAACTCATATTACTAGCAGTTGATGCAGTCAATTTAACATTAAATTTTTCTAAAATCTTATCTAATTTATTTTTCTAACATTTCTGATTTATCATTTATTTCTTTAATTTTTATAACTATATTATTTTTTTTCCAGACTCTATAATCATGTTTTGAATTTCTTCTAAGTTAATTCTATTTTCTTCAATCATTCTCTTTATGCTATTCCGTAGTTGTTTTTCTACTTTTTTTTAATTCCTTAATAGTCTCTTTATTAGTAGTTTGTATGCTTCATATTTTATCACTTAAAATTTCTCCTTCGGGGTTTATCTTGAATTGATTTATTAAAAATAAACTTATCCAATTTAATTGGCTATTTCCCCAAACATTTGAATCATTTATTAAATCTAATTATTAAAATCTTCCACAAAGGGTACTTCTTTGTTTATGACTATTAGTGGGTAATCTCATAGGTTCTATCTACTGAACTTGTAGACTGGCCTTAGGAATCTGTTGGTTCATAACCAATGATATTTAACAACTCGTTTATTAATATCTAATCACATATGGTATATAATAATTTTTCCAAGTTCCTCAATTAGATCTTTTAAAACTTCTCTAACATAACATAAATAATGAATTATAAAATGCAGGCAAATAATTAACTTAATAACTAGTACTTGGTAATTCCCATCTAATTTTAATTATTATCATCAGACTTATTTAGTTTCATATTCATAGTTGTATTAGTATAAAAGAATAATGCTATTAAAGGAATTCTGGAATGAGATAAACTTATATAGAAATCTTCATGAGATTCATAAAATCTATTAGACATGTATCCTAATCTCAAAGTAATTTGTTTAAATAACCACGAAAATATAACAATAAATATTGATATAATAACAATAGAAATATATCCATTAATCTCAGCTATTTAGGATTGTAACATTTCTTTTTAGGTAAAGGCTATTGTATTACTCTTTGAATTGCTTTAATTATTTCAAGCTTTCTCAATAGCTGCGAAAGTCTAAGAGTTAAATATGAATATAATTGATCTAAAAACTCTAATATCATATTAGATTAGAGAGTGAAAAGCATATTAAACAAATTTAATTTAATGAAATAAAAGCCTGTAAAAGCATTTAGACGTAGGAAGCCAAAATAAGGTTGCGATTAATCTCAAAGGTCTTTACAAGTAGAAGTAAGGGTGATAATGGTTTAACTTAGATCGATTTTGGAAAAAAATTTATGGCTAATGTGCAGTATTTTAGACTTTCAAAAACTAAATCGAAAATTGTACAATCGGATCAATTTATCAATTTTTTAAAATTTAAAAAATATATATTTTTTCATAGTATTCTTAAGTTTTTTTGCACTTATTTAGTGATAAAATATTTATTTTTATGTTATAAAAATTAAAAAAATGAATTTGATTTGGTTCAAATGATTGCTGTTTTTTAATCGCAACCGAAAACTAAAGCAAACCAAATATTTATTATTAGTATCCAAACCAAATTTAATAAAATCTGAGCTGAAATTGAACCAAACGTAATGGTTCGGTTTGGTTTTCTCCATTTTTTGCTCACCTCTAAGTTGAAGCCAAGGCAAATCAACATCTTGACTAGCCAAAGTAGCAAAACCAACACAAGCCCCTTTAGACTTTCCAAATCTGTTAGATAGAGCAAACATTGCAAGAACATTAATACTGTAGTAGCAAAATAGTAACACTATAGAAGAATAATCATATTCAAACTTGAACAAAAGCAAAATCGAAGCATAAATAAAAACTAGATAATGAAATGAGTCATGAGGTAATTTCATCCTCCTTTTATGTGTAATTAGTAATAAGAAGATTACGACTTTCAAGTCATACACGTCAGGAATTAATAACCCCATTAAAAATGTCAGAATGCACAACTGCAAAAAATAGAAAAATAAAATTAATAAAATAAAATCTACTTACTCTCAAGAGAATGTAAGCAATTAACAACATTCATTATAAATTCCCCTCTAAGGATAGATGAAACCAAAGATAGAAACCTACATTTAACCAATATCATATTACTAAAAAGTACAAACATATCACAGTAGCGATACCTAATTTAGATGTGATATTCTAGGAACAAACATCTCCAGGACCTCCAGTAATAATAGTTTTAGCCAATTCCAACAAAAATCTAATCCATGAAAGTGATAAAGCAAAAGTAGTTGTTAGGTAAAGGATTTTTTACTGCAAAAACTTAAGCCATCTAAAGCAATAGGGTGAAAACTATTAAAGACTTCCATGCAGTAGCATGAGTTTCTAGTGTGTGTATGAGGCAGAACATAATCTTCATCTAAAAACAAAAAAACAAATTTTAATGAAAAAAACTACTGGTTCACTAATGATTGTGCAATTTCTTTGAAGTTGCAATCCAATCAATAAATGGCTCTAACAAATATGAAATGCACGCATGTTAAAACGCAAAAGAATACAGCAAGGAATAGTAGACAAAATAAAGATTACGTATATATAACATGAGCCAACTAGCAGGCAAATCTAAATATCCTAAAATTTATGGAGTACTATTATTAGCATGTGTACATACCACAATAAGTTGACTAAATCTTTTCAAAACTTACAATACTGTTTCCACTAAAGCATTCAATATAGTGAAATATTTCCCAAAGAAAAAGATGAATATGCAATAGGTATACTTTATGTGTGATTGAAATTCAAACACTTAACTCTTTAGGTAATAGCTTTAGCCTATTCCAACACAAAACTAATCCATGAAAGTGATAAACCAAAAGCATTTGTTGGGCAAAGGATGTTGCACTACAAGAACTTAAGGCATAAAAAACAATGAGAAAAATTATTAAAGACTTCCATGCTATAGCATAAGCTTTTGATGTATGCTTGGAGTAGAATGTTTAGATAATATAATCTTGAAATTAAAAAAAAATTAATAACAAAAGCACTACTGGTTCAATACCTTTGGGTAGTTTTATCTTTAAAGCTGTAGTCTAGTGAATAGATGGCTTCAAAGAGCATAAAATGTAAGCATGTAAAAGTGCCTACAAACAAAATAAAAATAAAAGAATAGTGGACATAATAAATACCATGAGAAACTTGAATCAGCAAGCCATTAAACTTTAGTTTTACATAACCTAATTAGCAGGCATATAATTTTGCATAACTAAAGAATGAAAATTATTTTATGATTTCAATCAACCAAGATTTGATATATCTTTTACCAAAATGATATGCTATACTAAGATGCTAGATCTGGAGTTATATAAATTGATCCATGTGCTATCCCAATAGAAAATAAAACATTTGGGTAATTGCTTATGAGGACTTTACTAGCACCTTAGGCTAAAAGGATAAAAAGATAGCTAATTTGACAAGAAAAATAATGTACAGTACCTGAAGCTCATCTTTCTATAAGATTACATGTGCATTGAAGAATGTATTTTCTAAACAAGATTGATCTCTATAAAGTTATGAAATGAAACTAGCATCAATAAAAGTACCAGAATAGATACATACAAGTTTGTTAGAGCAACATACTTCCTACCATAGCAATCCTCACCTGTAGATGATAATATGTTTTCTTTCACAACTGAGAAAGAATTTTTCGATACTGGACAAGTACAGCTAAACTAGAGTACTAACAGATTCAATGATATTATCAAAATTATCTACCCCACTGGAGCAAGCTTCTAAATCTAGAGGTGTGGCAGTGCTAAAACAGAAATTAAAACCATTTATTTAAATGAATTAAACCCTTCTTCAGTTGGTACCTTGATCAAATTTACTGGTGAACAGCCAATTATTTTCAATGGCAATAGTTTGAGTAACCAGTAACAAACATAATAATCTTTGCTCAACGCTAAAATCAAAGAGATAGAATTAAGATGAAAAGGCTAACAATAACTAGTTATGTTGCATATAAAAATATTGATTGCCTAGGCCTTGTTGTGTATCAAAGAGTTAAAATTAGATTAATTAAATGTTACAACAAACTTAGCTACCTTAAAATAAAAAGTTTAAGCTGTAGATGTCAGAAATGTAGTAAAAACTACGCTAAGTATATCTAACTTTTTTAAAATTGAATCCATAAGTTCCAAAGGAATGGAAAGACTACTACAAAACATACTTCAAGTAAGAGAGGAATAAGCAAAATCTTGGGAATATAAAATGAATATTTAGGACGTTACTAGCTTGTGAGGAACCGCAAGTAGATAGAAAAAAATCATCAATCAAGAAATAAGCCTCAATAAAAAGAAAAAAACCAAATTTGCCAACAAATTTATAGGAACATAAGAAAACTGTGAATGTTACTTTTCCGTATTAGTAAGAACCAACCAAAAAGGTATATACCATCAAGTTGGGGACAAAAGTTAGATCAGGAATAACAAGGTAGTGAAAAGGATATTCGGCAAGATTAAAACAAAAAGTGCAAGTAAATCCAAGAGCCAAAACTAAGAAATTGCAATTTTCAAACAAAATATTTATACAACATGAATGCTAGGTGCAATAGCAATGTAAAAATGACAAGTCCAACAGTAGTTCAACAACAAAACTTACATAAGTAGTGTTCCATCATAATCACAAGTTTATAATAATAAGTCACACCTCAAAAAAAATGATAATGATTACTTAGGTTCATGCCACTAGTAACAACATATATAAGTGTTATAATAAGCAAGATTAAAAAAAAACTCCATGAAAATGCTATGATGCAGTTTACCAAATGATTTAGATCACAAAACCATCTCTGGAGTGATAGTACATTAAAGACAATGCACCTCAACCAAGCAACATGCAAGCAGATAAAGAGTCAAGCCTACGGCATTTTTATTCCAAGAGACCATACTGTGTAGGCATAGTCGTGTGATCTATTGGCAGTAGCCTAGATTGTTAGCATGTAGTTCTTCATAGACTCAAATATCAAAAAAATAAATTTGATTAATTGACTTGCAGGCATGCATAGATTTAAACATTAGAAAACCAAGAAATATTCTTGGCTGCATAATGAAGAGCAGAGAACATAAAGAGTCTTGAAACCATCTCAAGCAGTTAAGCATAAGCAACATAGCAAATGATAGGTTAAACACAAGAACATAAAAGTTTTCCACGACCAGCATTTTAATTCTTTTGCCTGAAAAAAGAAGGCTAACTTACATTTCAACCCATGACATGAAAGACCTTTAAATCTAATCTAGGCATCAAGGAAAGCCAAAAATGCAGATAAATAGAGCAGAGTTAATTAAAACCTTTAATGAATTTGATATTGTTGAGCTGAACTCCCACGCAGCTCACATTGCCTTAACATAGTGACATGAGAGAAATGATAAGAGACCAAATAAAGTTGTGTGATTAACTAAAGCCATATTAGAGAATAATCCAAAATTATGAGGAAATCAATTGATTAACTAAATGAAGGAAAGAAGGAAACTAAATCTGTAGTGCATGCGTAACTGACATAGTCTAAGTATATGGAGGCAACAAAATTATTATGGCATGGAGTGTATGGTTCTAAAATTTGCAACCAAACCAAGGTAGTTAAATATCTAAGTAAGAAAGAAAGATAACAAAAATTAGATTACATAACTTAAATATGCCTGTAAGAGCAAATCAAGATAATAATGAACTCGAATGTTAAAGAAAACTTAATATTGAACAAAAAATTAATCATACAAGACAAAAAAAAAGGGATCATCTCTATTGTTGAAGACTTGGGATCTATTTCTTTGGCCCTTAGCTCTTGATTTCTACTAATAGTAAACACCCCACACTAATTACCTAAAATTCTTAAGCAATGCTCCACTAAGCTTGACTTTATTATATGCTCAGATCTCAAACTTACTTGAGTATGGTTCTTTGTATTACTACCATAACTACTTAAGATCACAATTAAAACCAAAAAGTTAAAGATTTCCTGTACGTAAACCTTACAATTCTCATATGCACTCTTAACAATCTCTTCATTCAATATTTTTTTAATTGACTTTCTTCAGAAATATTCCTTTTCTCATACTCTGCAACATGTATTTCAATATTTAGAGCAAAAATAACCTTGTATCATATGAATGGTTTTTTAAGAAACCAAAAGATATTTAGTGGTTAGAAAAAAAATACAATGCAACATAATGGCTTAAAGCATAATGAACTCATCTAGGAAGTACAAGCAATCAAACGTTAGGAAAGGCTTATATATACTTACTAGTTGAAGAAACTTCCTAAGAAGCATGAGGAAAATCAAAAGCAGTGGATGTAACTACCATTTACTTTGTAATGGCATAGTTTGCATGGATTAAAATATAACACCTATAGCAAAGAAAATTTCTAGGTAATTTGAATATTGATGCAAGACATAGAAATTATATTAATAAACAAACCACTAGATTCATATTGCAAAAGTAGATATCTTTTGCCTGCTAACTACATTATTCAAAATGCCATTTAAAGAGAAACAGATTAAGTAAAAGTGGCTTGATGTGTGTACTTGAAATAATAGATGTCCTGATCCTATCACCAAGAACTACATGTCTTTGTTGCATCTACTGTGAAGAGGATAGCTGATGGCTTGGCTATCTGATCATAACTCCAGGTAACTACCATAAGGAATCAAGCCATTAAGGTGGCTTACTTGACAAGTTATAGTAATCTAAACATTGACAATTTGAAAAAATACTGTTATGTTCTCAATATCACAAAAGAAGACTAATTTTACATAAAAAATTTCCATTCAAAATAGGAGTTATTAAGTCCATTATTGTTATACCATTAGAACCTAAAAGGCTAAAATCATAGTTTAATAGTTTCAAACATACAGAAGCGACCATACTTAATAGTCAAGGAAAACTATTCCCATAAGACAAGAAAGCTTGACAAGTTACAATTATCTAGACAATAGAAATAAATAAATAAAAGATCCTCTTGTTCTTATATCATCAAAGAAGAATATTTATATAAAAACTTCCAATCAAAATAGGAGTTATTAATTCAGTTATAGTTATAATATTAGACCCTAAAAGGCTAAAACCATAGTTTTGTAGTTGCAGACATATAAAGACTACCATGAATCATAATAAGAAAGACTATTCCAAAAAGACAAAAAAATAAGATATAGCTTTCTATTACTTTACGAGTGAAAATAATCAATTAATGCATATGTTTCTAACAAGAGGCTACAAAAACTCATGCTTTTAAGCAATTTCAAGAATAAGTTAACATAATTAGTACAACTAGATATGCAACGGGATGAAAAATTATGACGACATATAGATATTAATGTTGGTTGTTTATCAAAATTCATAAATGTTAACATCAACTAACTTTGGGGTTTTTGATGTCCTTAATGTTCACAAGTTATCCCTACTTATAAAACTATAGCCACCTGGTGTTTCTCCATGTAGTTTTAATTGGTTTTAGGTTCACTACTAAAAAACATACGCATAAGATATTAATATAATCACCTTATCAAAATGCATAAGGATACCTTGTTGAGAAGAAACTACAAAGAAAGCTTTACCTCCTTAAAAAGGTGAAAAATAGAAAGAAGCAATATTTTAAAAAACGTTTTAAAAAGTAATACTTGCTAGAAAAAGATCGTTTAAAGGGAGAGGTCCTTTCAACTTTAATTTTGCACTCATAACCAACCTTCTACATAACTGGAGAAGAGAGATATGGTTGGTGGTGGTTGTCAACCTCACTAAATAAAACCTCATCGGCGTCAAAATGTTTTGAAGCACTTGTGCATGCAAAATCTTAAAGCATGAATCTTCATTAACTTAGAAGATAACACGAAGATAACAACATTAATAACATATTTACTTAAAAGAGAAACTTAGATCAGAATAAAAACATAAAAGAGCCGAGTGAAAGATAGAAAAGCTCATAAAAGCAAAATATAAAATAATGTTACCTGGCTTAAATGTTCTCTCACCATCAGATCTGATGCTTTGTAAGATAAGATTGGTTGTAGATAACAGTTCAAGTGCCTCAGCAAGTTCATACTCCTTTTCAATGAATGTTGGAATGTTTTCAACTATTGTAGAAGATCGAAGAATATAAATATGCTAAAAAATGAGCACAGTTGATCAAAAAAACTTAAATAACTTCTTCCTATAATAATATAATAGTAATGCAAGTAACAGCATATTAGAGTTGAGAATGCAATGCCAGTAAAAAGCATTTAGACTTTAGAAACGTATATGAGGCTATAGTAATCTTAAAGTGTTCATAAATAGAAGACTAAGCAAATCCACATCCTAACTACCACAAAAATGCACTTCAAAATAAGCACCTTTGGACCTTTCAATCTAGTCAAAATAGCAAGAATTGAACATCGATAATGATAGTGACGATAACAATAATACCACATCAAGGATAAACATATTCGAAGCATAAAGAATAACCAAATATGGAATTTCTTCATAAAAAATTTAACCTTTTTTTTTGGTAATATAAAGTAAACATTAAAAATAATCTCCAGATCATCCACAATTGGAATTTATGAATCCATTAAACATGTTAGAAAGCATAACTATAGAAAATATAAAATAAAATTAACAACTAACATATGAGTCCCAAGGAAGAACAATTTATCATTCCAAACTAGACTCAATCCTTATGGAAAGGGCCTAGAACACAAGTAGAAAACTATTTGTATATAGAAAAAATCAATTAGGGGAAATCAATTAACATAAAATTAAAAAATGCAAACAAGCTACAATAAAGCAACAAAGATAGGAATTATGGGCGTATGTGTTTCCTAAAATATCATAATTTTTTTAAAGTTAATGTGAAACATTAATACCCACATAGGATTGCCGTGAACATCCAATAAGAAATACGGATGCATGATTAACCCAACTTTCAAGTTTTAGATATATAATATATTTCTTATAATTTCAAATATCTTACTTGCACATATCTAGCCAAAGGCCTAATTCAGGTTGAGTTCAAACCTAAACCATTAAAATTGGTTTATCAGTATAAACACCAAGTTTAGAGGAAAGAATACTGACATAAATTTTAGTACAACACCATACAGTCAAAGCAATTAAAAAATAACAAAGTCATATACAACTTTTATCAGATTTTCCAACAAATGAAGGATTTTTTATGCATGGAAAATAATCAACTATGCTTTCCTCAACTCTCAGACAGTAGAAAACTATCAGTGAAACAAAAGTAGTAACTTGTAGAAAGAAGTCCAGCAGAACAGCCAAAGCTACCAAATGAGAAAAAAATATCAAAATAGACACATGAACCAGTACAGATATGTTATCCACTCCAACATAATTAGAATAAATCACAAAATAAGAATTGAGAGACAACCAAATAAAAGAAATTAAAAAAACTAAAAATTATGTAGAAAACAAAAAATTGAGGATAAAAAATTATAATAACTATCTAAAAATATGTGTAGCAAATTTGGGACCAAAATATAGTTCTTTCTCTTCTCACCATTTTTGTTCATCTCATCAAAGCAATTATCTAGATCAAGCACGTGATGTGCATAGTGTTAGGTTCAAGAATAGGTTGTTCCATTTTCTATATTTCTACCATTTACTTACCTTCCCTTTTTCAGTAATCTTTTTGTTCTCTTTCCAAACTATCCTCCATACCTTTACCGCCTTCTTTATCTTATTATTCTATCCTTTAAGGATGTTCGGAAGGTGTTCGAAATGCATATCGACCCTCTTAATCATGAACCAGCAAATTGAGAACAAATCCATTAGTAGTAACAAGTTTTAGTTTCTCAACGAGTTTCAGGTATTTTTTAGTTCTAATTGATGGCATACAGCTCTACTTCTCTCTATGAAGGGAAATGATTGCTTTAAATTTACATGTTAAGATAAAGCAATAAAAATGTTATATGAAAAGTCAAGAAATTGCTTAACTTTGCAGGTGGTGAACCAGAAGGGTAGTTTAGAACTTTCTCATTGCTACACTGTCCACATGTATTTTACATTGCATTATATTTATTAAAAAGCCTTTTCCTGACTAGTTGAATAGAATTGTTTTTGGCAAAAAATACTATAAATTTGTGACAAGCAAGGAGTAAAACGAAATAAGTGGTTGTTAGATGTTAATTAGCTTTGCTATTGCAAGACCAAGATAGGCTCAATAAATGGAACCAATAGACAAGAAAAAATATGGTGTAAAAAATAATAAAAACTGTAATACTTAAAACACATTAAGCTTTAAGATGGAATCGCCTTACCCTAAACAAGAAAAAAAACTGAAAGGCCAATAGAATTAGTCTTATCAGCACACAGTTTTGACGTGAATAAAATTTACCTAAACAAAATAAATAATTTAAATGACAAAAGTTACCATTAGAGGTAAGCCAAGTAAAAAAGGACAAAAAATCAAAGAATTATGAAGAATAATAAATAATGGAAAAGATGCAACATATAAATGAAAATCAAGAAAAGCATAAAAAAATTAAAATAAAATTTAAAAATAATTAAATTGACCAAAAAAGCTAAACAGACTTGGGAAAAAAGAGCAAAAAATTTTTAAATAATTAAATTGACTAAAAAAGCTAAACAAAAAATGTTTCATTCACATTTTTGTTTCTTTTTGTAGCCTTAATTTTTCAACTTTGCAAGAATCTGTTCCCCCCTCATCGCTCAGCATCACAATCCACATTGATCGGCATCAAAGATGGCATTTAAACAAGGCTGAACCTCCCTCTTTCCCCTCATCTACTAGCCTCTCCTCCTTGCCTCTCATTCTTTTTTTTTTTTTAATTCACCGTGCTTTATTCCTTGAAATAGGATAGCAAATTCTTACCTGTAAATTAGACACAGTAACAAGAAAACAAGGACAAGAATGACAATGAAATATGTATGGAGCTACTTATAACAAGAATGGGTGTGGAGTTAATAAATTTTTCTTTGACTGATTTGACTGAAGGTTTGATATAATAATGGTGGTGGCAAATTATACATCTTATTAAAAAAAATCCTAAAATTATACTTTTTTTATAAAAGAGGAAAAAACCTGAAATTATTGATCCTATAGTATTTTAATTTTAGATTTAATTTTAACCACCATCTATAGTACATAAAAAATAAAAAAGTAATAACAAAGAACATAAAAAATTAAGCAAATTTTAAGGCTGACTCAGGACATCTTATTATATAAATTAATAAGGCACAAGTCCATGCCAAGGAACAATGAGCAATCAAGATATATCCCTTATGAAAATATCTATCATCCGGAAGTTGTCAATGCTACTTATTTATAATGCTTGCTTCCTTTAGCTTAATTTTAGATTTGTAGCATAAGGAAGTAGAGATAGTATCTCACAAGGACCTTTAGAAGTGCAAAACTATTTTAAAGAAAGGAAACAAAGCGATAAGAAAAATGATAGAATCTAGTTGAGAAAAAATAATAAAAGTAAATAAGGGGTTTTTAAATTGATTTTGATTGGAAACAAAATAACAAAAAAATTTGAAAATAGTTTTAGTAAAAAAATCAACGATGAAAAGACCTTGGTAGTAAATCGATATTGCTTACTAATGTATCATATCAATTATTAAAACTCTTATGCATTTTTTTAAATAAATAAATTAGCCATCGAATGAAACATGTATTGACTTTCTTACTTTCCTTTACTTCCTAATTAACCAAGTTAAGCATTATGATTAACCTTTATCATTTAACTATCTTAAAAAAAGCTTTAGAATATAATTAAAAAATAGCTTTAAAAACTAGAAAAGTTTAACCGATTCAATCGAACAAAATCAACCGTCCTCATTAAAGTTATTTGCTACTTATGTAAAACTAATCAAACTATTATGCATTTGAATAATTAAACTAGCTGTACGTTAAATATGAGAAAAGCACTAGTATGCATCATAGAAGTTGAAATCATATAACCATGATATTTAAATAGAAAAAATATAAGATATTTGTAAAAAAAAAAAAAACACATTGAAAAACAACTTCATTTATTCCTCATAATGAATAGTATAAAAGCTTGCAAATCTTTTTAATATCAAATAAAAAACTTAGAAGGACATAGTCTAAAAACAATGAATAAAATAGAAAGGAAAAAAGTAAGAATGAGATATCAAAACTATTTAACCCCTTCTATTTATAGGGAAAGAACTAACTAAAGCTAGGGATAAAGATAATTACATTAATTTATCAAAATAAAAATAAAAAATCAATCTCTAATCTTGATCTTGATCTCTTGAGAAGTTATATGCAATATTCTTCCTCGATAAAGTTAGATTTGTGGTCTAATTTTCTTCATTTATCCAGGAGATGAATAATTATCTAAAATATAATATTCAAAGGTAATTACTTCAGCTTTCAAACTTGTTGTATAAGGCTCATATAATTTTATATACAGAAGTAAGTGGGCTGATGCTGGAGCGGAGCGGATACAGTACATAGGCAATTTTGTAAAATTGTACTGGGTAGGGTTAGTATAAATATATAATTGATGTAATCCTAAATTAAGTGGTGAATAAAACAACAGCCACCGCTCCCGAGGACGTAGGCACATTGCCGAACCTTATTAAATCTCTATGTTGATTTTCTCTTCTCTTTTCTTTGTGCTTTCGTGATTCCTTGATTCATAGATTCAACAAAACTCTTAACCCAAGTAGAACTTTATCTTCCAATTTCTGCTAGTGTAATTAAAGTTCTTCAAGATCAGCTCACTAGAATTCAAAACCCATATAAATTCCCTAACTTAGCCAATTTCTGCTTCTTTTGTATTTTTTATCTAAATAAATCCTGCAAAATAAAAAAAGAAAAATAAAATGCTTATAATAAGCATAAAAAAGTAACTAGAAAAGATTAAAATAGAAAAATAATTTATATAAAATTAAGCACTTATCAAATCTCCCTACACTTAAACTTTACTAATCCTCTTGCAAACTAGACCTAAACTAATCCTAAATGCAAGTAAACTCTAAATCTTTCTAAAGCTTTTAAAGATTCATACATGTCAAAAGCAAAGAATATAGCAAGAAGAAAAAATTTTCTTTTACAATATTAACACCCATCTAAGGTAAGAGATTTTTTTATGAACAAGTCTTTATACTTATCTTGGCTATTCTCAAAAGATATGCACTCAATATCACACAAGTGTTTAGGCTTAGTGTTTCTCTCAAATGCAATCCATGAGCATGTACCATATTCTTGCTTGTTCATTTCATCTCCATCACTTATAATACATGCTAACACAAATCAGAAGGTCTTTAACATGGTTGTAATGGGGCTAAGGTATAAGGATGGTAGCAACAAAGAATGGATAAAAAAAGAGAAATTAGATAAAGAAACTAGTAAAGCACAAAATTGAATAAAAAATATACTTTAAATTTCAAAATTCAAACTGCATAATTAGTCTCTATTTGAATATCAAATGTATTCTTTTTTTTCTAACACATGAGAACATCCTTTTTTTTCTTTGACTTTGTTCTTGGTTTTTACTCAATTTTTTGTTTATGGAGCTTTCAAATACAACATGATTTCATAGCTCATATACCAACTACTTTTTTTTCTTTTTTTTTCTTTTCAAACTCAAGCCTCAAGAATTCACCATTTTTCACAAAATTCAAACATGTAACTAAATGCTCTACAATAGGTAGAATAATTTGTTTTACAGTTTTAGGCTCAAATATGGTTTAAACAAAGAAAAGTTAACATTAGGCTCAAATAGGTTCATTAAGGGATAAATTACAAGGTAGACTCTTTCAGTTCAAGTAGTTTCCCTTTTAAGTGCCTTTATCACTTTCATACACGTATGTAAACAAATGTAATCTTATTAAGATTTAAAGCAAATTCTAGAGTTACAATAACATGAATTGCTACTCACAGCAAAGAAATTAGATTGACAAAGATAATCAATCTTTTAAGCTTAAAACTCACAAGGGTTTAGAATAACCAAGATTTAGCATGCTAAGTGTCCAATATCATCATCTACATTAAAATAGAGTTAGTTTGCAATGTCTTCAAGCATATTTTCATTCAATCCATGCAAAACTCATCAAACTTTAAAAAAAACTTAAGAAAACATTAATTTTTAAAAATAGAAGGAAAAAAATGACATGAACCATGCTAAATTTAAAACAATATGCAATCAATCTCCCTCCTACACTTATGACATACATTGTCCCTAATTTATAAACAAACATGAAAGAGAAGAATAATATGAAACTAAAGTGAAAAAGAAAGAAATCAAATCTGATTTTTTTTTAAACTTAGGTTGCCTTCCAAGCAGCACATTTGTTTAACATCGTTTGCCCGACTTTCTTCCATCTCAAACATACACCGGATCTTTCAACTCCACACCATTTTGTCTTGGAATCCTTCATAGAATGGCTTCGATCACCGGTAAAGTTTCTCCTTTTCCCAAGAATACATACTTCAATTGCTCAGGCAATTGCTTCAATTTCACTTTCGGTGCCTACAAAGCATAAGGTAAAACATTTTCCAAAAGAGCCTTTTTGTGCAATTTTTTCAAAATTGTCGTTCTCCAATCCTTGGCTAATGTCTGCTTAAAGCTCATCATCTTCATCTAAATTAAAAATATCTTGAACAAGTGAATCAATAATATTGACATGAAAACAAAATGTACTTCACTTGGATATTTCATGGCATCAAAATATTGAAACTAATGACCTCATCATCAAATTCCATCGTAAAAGTGCCACTATGAACATTTATCTTAGTTTTAACCATTTTCATGAATAGATTTCTAACAAAATAGGTGTTGAAGTACTAGAAAACTCATTTTTCATATCTAAAATATAAAAATCAGCTGGAAATACCAAATTATTGACTTGAACTAAAACACTTTCCACCATTCTAAAACACTTTTCACCATACCATTTAGGTAAACGTTTAACTTATCTACCAGTTGAATGATTATTCTAATTTCTTTTAACTTTCCAAGGTTTAGTTTATTAAATATAAACTAGGCATGACATTAATAGATAAACCTAGATCACACATTATCCTTTCAAACCTTGTATTTTTTATTCTATAAGGAATAGTAAATGAACCTAGATCCTTACACTTTGGGGTAGTTTTTTTGAATCATTGCAGACACATTTTTCCTAAACTTACCTTTTCATTAACCTTATACCTTCTCTTTGTTGTACACATCTCCTTGAGGAATTTAGCATACTTGAGTACCTGCTTTATAGAGTCCAAGAGAGGTATATTCACTTGAACCTTCCAAAAGTTTTCTAATATATCCTTCTCCAACTCTTTATTTTTAGACCTAGCAAAATGACCACGAAAAGGGGGTAAAATTTTAAAACCAGAATTGACAGAATTAGGCACTAAATTGTCAGTCTTGGTTTGTGGAAGTGTCTGAGGTTCCACTACTTTCTTATGCTCAAAGTCAGCTTTGCTTACAGCTGGTTGGCCAATTTCTTTTCCTTTTCTTGTATAGGTAAGAGTTACAGCATTAACTCCCTTTTTTGGATTGATCACTATTTGTGAAGTTAACTTTCTCGAATCTTGGCTTTCCAACTTACTCAAAGATGCTACAATTTGGCCTATTTGCCTCCCCAAATTGTTAAGTCTTGCATAATTTTCCTGTTGAAATTTAACTTGATTAGTTGCAAGCATTTTTACAATATCCTCAACAGAGTTACCTGATTCCTTAACATCTTGTGTTCTAGGTTGATATTGAGAGGTTGATAGATTTCCTTGTTGAAAGCTAAAATTTTTGTCTCATTGATTCCTGTAACTAAAGTTGGGATGATTTCTCCATCCGGGGTTATAGGTGTTAGAGAATGGATCATATTTCCTTTGTGGTTATCTTGGGAATCCATCAATTACATTGACATTCTCTAAATAATCCTCTTAGAGGCTGGGACACATATCAGTACTGTGTCCTTGGGTTGAGCAAATTCTACACACTTTTACTTGCATATTTCCTACAACAATTTGACACATAAATGAAGTAAGATAAAAAACATTTGATTTTGCAAGGATTGTATACTCACCTCACTAACATTACTTGTGGAATTATTAGTCCTTGTGCCAAATTGTTGAGTGTTGGCTGCCATGTTAGAGATTAAGGCCCTTACTTCATTGGGTGTTTTGTCAACTAATGCACCTTCAAAGGCTGCATCGATCATGCTTCTTTCCATAGGAAGCAAGCCATCATAAATATATTGGATCAAAAGTTGCTTTGAGATTTGATGATGAGGGCAGCTTGCACACAACTTTTTGAATCACTCCCAATACTCGTATAATGTATCCCCTTGATTTTGCCTTATTCCATAAATCTACTTTCTAACTCTCGCAGCTTTGGAGATTGGAAAATACTTCTTTAAAAGAGCCTTGCCATTTCGTCCCAAGTAGTCAATGATCTGGATGGGAGGTAGTAGAGCCAATCTTTCTCCAAATCTCATAAGGAAAATGGGAAAGCCCTTAACTTTATTTGATCTTCTGTCACCCTTGGTGGTTTCATGCTGAACATATCATATCAAACTCCTTAAGGTGTTTATTTGGATCTTCCCCCGCAACACCATAAAAGATAGATAGTAAATGAATAAAACCATATTTGAGTTCAAATCTCCTTTAATGTGTGCTTCCGAACATTATGTTCCACGGCCATGATTTCTACTTTTGATGCACTCGAGGAAGCCGAAGAGTGAATGGATGGCGTCCTTGGAGGTGATTGATTTGGAGAGGATGTAGAAGCAGAAGATTCTTGTGCAATTGCTTCTAGTTCTTTGAAACTTAGGGAAGATTCAGTTTCTTGAATGAATTACTTTATCTTATGAAGCTTTGTGTCTTCAAAGGACATATACCTATAAAATGAACAAACAAATAAAATCTAACAAAAAGAAGTAACAAAATCATAATTACACTTAACTAACAAGTCCCCAGTAATGGCGCAAAAACTTGGTAGTTGTCGATATTACCTGTTTATAGTACTCACTTCCTTTAGCTTGATTTTAGATTTGTAGTGTAGGAAAGCAGAGATCGTATCCGATAAAAACCTTCAGAAGTGCAAAACTAATTTTAGGAATAGAAAGAAAGGAAACAAAATGATAGGAAAAATGGTAGAATCTAGTTGAGAAAAAACATTAAAAGTAAATGAGGGGTTTTAAAATTGTTTTTGATTGGAAAGAAAATAAAAACAAACTTGAAAATAGTTTGAGTAAAAAAAAATTAATGATGAAAGACCTTAGTAGTAAATCGATATTGCTTACTAATGTATCATCATCAATCATTGAAAACTCTTATACATTTTTTTTAAACAAATAAATTAACCATAGAATCCAACATGTCTTGACTTCTTACTTTCCTTTACTTCCTAATTAACCAAGTTAAGCATTATGATTAGCCCTTATCATTCAACTACCCTAAAAGAAATTTTAAAATATAATTAAAAGATAACTTTAAAAACTAAAAAATTTTAACTAATTCAATCTAACAAAATCAAAAGTTGATTTTATTTAAGAAAGACTTGTAATTTTCATAACTTTTAAAATGAAAACTTGACCATCCTCATTAACGTAATCTGCTGCTTACGTAAAACGAATCAAACTATTACATATTTGATTAATTAAACTAGCTCTAGATGACATATGGGAAAGCCACTAGTACGTATCATAGAAGTTGAAATCATATAATCATGGCATTTAAATAGAACAATAACTTTGAAAATAACTTCATTTATTTCTTATGATGGATAATACAAAAGTTTGCAAATCTTTTAACTACCAAATAAAAAACTTAAAAAGACATAGTTTAAAAAATAATGAATAAAATAGAGAAGAAGAAAGTAAGAATAAAATGATCAAAACTGTTTAACTCCCATCTATTTATAGTAAAGAATTCAACTAAAGCTAGGGATAAAGATAATTACATTAATTTATCAAACTAAAAATCAAACATCAATCTCTAATCTTTATCTTGATCTCTAGGTTATGCGCAATCTTCTTTCTGAATGTAGCCATAAAGTTGGATTTGTGAGCTAATTTTCTTAATTTATCCAAAAGATAAGTAATTACATAAAATATAATCTTCAGAGATAATTACTTCAGCTTTCAAACTCTTAACCCAAGTAAAACTTTATCTTCCAGCTTGTGCTAGTATAATTAAAGTTCTTCAAGATCAGCCACTAGAATTCAAAACCCACATAAATTCTCTAACTTAGCCAATTTCTACTTCTGTTGTATTTTTCATCCAAATAAATCTCGCAAAATAAAAAAAAATGCTTATGATAAACATAAAAAAAAGAACTAGAAAAGATTAAAATAGAAAAAATAAGTTATATAAAATTAAGCACTTATCAATATCATTTAAATGTCTTGCAGGAGTATTACAAAAAATCTTACAAGCAGCTTGACATTTATTGGCACAATAATAAGCTAGTTCAATAAACTCTATGGAATATTTATCTATTTGAACCTGCCAACAAAATGCTAGTCGATTAACTACAGTGGCGAGATAAACTTCAGTTACATAACCCTAAGATAGTTAAACTTTAACTAATAAAAAAAACTAAATAAAAGCTTAAAAAAGTGAGAAAAAAATTATGTGCAAAACAACAAGAAACAAACCAAAAAAACATTTTGAAGATCTCAAATTAGGTAGTAATAGATCTTTTTTAGTCCAAGGTTGGGTTAACACATAAGGAAATAAAAAGAATGATAATATATAAACCTAATAAAAAGACACCACCTTACCTGCAAAAAACCATTAACGTGATAGCATAAGTGTTCAAATAATGGATTTCAAAGCTTACACATTAATTCAACTTCCAAAAGCAATAGTTGCTTACTTGTGAAAAGCCAATACGATACAGCAAGATGATCCATGCAATTCAAAGACAATAGCATTGGTATTGGGGAAATATTGATTGCATGAAGTTAAAGGCAAAACTTACACGCACAAGCATGCCAATACATCATAAAGAAAATAGAATAAATGAAGCTAAATGGCTGATTAAACTTATTCCTTAACCATGGAAACACTTTTTGCTAAAATTCAACTTCGTTAATCTTGCCTTGCATTCACGAGAAATGGAGGCCAACAAAAGCGTTACGTAGCTAATACAAACTAAGTTGTCACCCCCTCTAGCAAGAAGAAAAATGAGCAAATTATGCAGGCAAACCGTAAGTCAAAGAATTAGTTAGAAAATTGAACACATATTTTTCCTGGGCTTTCCTTTATGACCCCTAATTTTCATTGCTTTAAATTCTTCTTACCAGTTAGTCGCATTGGGAATGATTTACCAATTCTATTTTTTTCTTTCAACCAAGCATGAAGCACAGCCATTCAAAATTGGTCAATAGCCTTGTCAGTCACTTACAACAAATTGGCAATAGTAATAAGAGAACGGATATGTATATAGGATAGGGAAATACCTCATGGAATATAGCACCCTTTTAGCCTCAATAAGCTATTGCTACAACCCATTAGCAAGGTAGCAGCAAAAATCTCCAGTTCCTAAATCTTAGGTTTGGAAAGATACTGCTCTCCTACAGTACCACAAGAACACAAATGCGTATCCAAAATTAATGTTGAACAAAAGAATAGCAATAGCGTGAGTAACACACAGTAAATGGTAACAGTAAAAAGAATACTACTTCCATGGTCGAAATATAAGAAAAAGTCATGAATTTTCAGGGATGTAGCCAGTTTTCAAATGTTGGCACAAATTCTAGCCTTTCCTCATATGGTTCATTTATGAGAAAAAAATATATTTACTCACATTTAGAGAAAATTATCTAAAGATGGGTAAATAAAAGTAAACAAAGCAAATATTAAAAAGAAAAAATGGTCATTCTATCATTGTATTATAAAATGCTTGACCTTCAATCAATCCCACTAATAACTAGAAATGAAACAAGAAAATTACCTCAAAGTTTTTGATCCCAGAGATAGTTCTCAAGTTCAGATTGTGTGTTGCTGAGATCACCTCTGGGATTTAAAAAGAAAAATGCATCTAATAGATCTATCAAAGGAAAAGCAGCAACAGTTATACCAACTTGCTCTTGATTTTGCTACAATCTCTTAAATGTCATAGAGATACAGCCTAGAGAAGGCTTTCGGTAAACCTCCTGCTGTCATGGTAATGGTATACTTTCACAAGGAAGCACCTATATAGTCCTTATGTAGTCCAATATAATACAAAATGAAGTTTTAACTTTCAATCAAAATGTTAGTAAAAGCAAAGATAGGGAATAACACAATCGCCATTAAAAGACATGTTCCTTCAACAAAGATACTCCATACCTCCATATCTTTGTAGTTAGGTTAAGAAAAAAACCTTTGGACAATGAATTTAATTATCCAAAGAAAAAAAAATAATTGTAAAGAAAGACATCATGTAAGCAAAGAAAAAAGACAAAAAAATCAAAGAATTATCAACAATACTTAGGAACGAAAAAGATCAAAATAAAAAAATGAAAAACCAAGAAAAGTGTGTAAAAAAGAATTAAAAGAAGAATTGAAAAATGAAATAGACCAAAACAAAAAAGCCTAAAAAGACTTGGAAAATAAAAAGAAAAGAAAATTCACTCACGTTTTTTTTCCTTTTTTCCCCTTAATTTCCAACCATTCAGAATCACTTCTGTTTGCTTTTCTCGTCAACATTGCAATCCATATTCATTGGCATTAGTGATGGCCAAAAACATGGCGGATATCTGCCTTTCCTTTCTTTTGTCAAGTTCCCCCTCCCCATCCCATGCCATGCTTTTTTTCATGAAATAAGATAGAAAGTAGATTCTTGGCTGCAAAACAGAAATTAGAAAAAAAAAACAAAGAGAAAATAGTCGAAAAAGAGAGGGAAGTAAATTTTGAGTTTAAGAGAACTTTGAAAAAAGATATTAAAATTTTAGGAGTGGCATCAAAGAAGGAAAGTGATGTTGGATTAAATTGGCCATAAAGAGAAAAAAAACTACAAAATAATAATAACAGATAGAAAGGCTGTTAACTTAAAGTGGGTAAACTTACTAATCTTTGACTAAAAGATAATAAGATAATTATATAACGTAAACCATCAAATTAATACTTCTTTTAAAAAAAATCCTAAATTGTTTGTTTTATTGCAATTTTTTTCTACATTTAATTTTAACTAATGGATCTTTATGTTAGCTCAAGACAACCTAGATTTTGAAAAACTTAAGTTTTTTTCAAGTTGTCTTCACAAGCCCAACACAGCCCGAAATTTTGAAAACGTTAAGCCTTTTAATGTCCTTTCAAACTAAACTTAGTCGAGGATATAATTGCAACATTATAGAAAAGAATTCCAAGTAAAATGAATGCTTTTAAAGACATATTACACTTTATAATTAAAGATAAACATAAATATCGAAAGCACTTTAGTTAATGTCATGTGTGTGCTTTAACATTTTGGTTAAAGGAGTGGGAAAAAAGCCACAGACTTCAACCAATTAATGGAAAGGAGCAGCACTCTGCTCATAACCTAATCTTACCCAAGCACATTTGAGGAATATTTCTTGTGGTTAGACCCCACATGCTTAGCACAACCTGTCATAAATTAAATGAGAAATATATATGATCACTGATGAAGAAGCAAGTTAGTGTAGCTAAATGACAAGCAAATATATTGTGGAAGGCAACATGCCGAAACCATCTAATAATGATATCGATTAAGTTATTGCTAGAAGAAAAGGGCTAGGGAAAGATTTGCATCTGCAGCAGAAGACTGATTAGGAGGTATGAAGACTAAATGAAAAAGATAACCCAACATAGAGAGGAAAAGTACCAACCATGTTAGCATGCCCCACCAAATAACTTCCTCAACAATCTTTACAATGTTCTTTATCCTATGCCTAAACTCAACAGACTATAGAGACAATAAATCATGGTTCATTATTAAATAGAAAATGATGAATCAATCTACCAATATTGCTAAAGATTTATGAATACTTAATAAGACAAACCTGTTCATTAGTAACAACTACATTAACACTAGATGGTATCCCTAGTTGCATATAAAATTGTGCCACCTGTATGCAATTGCAATTAAACACACTCATATCCCAATGAGAAATAGCAAACACAAAATAACCCTAACCTAGCGACAATTACTAACAACCATTACAAGAGAACTTCCATTTTGAAAGGAAAAATAAAAAGAATCGATAAAGAGTAAGAAAAACATATAAAAGTATAAATAACTAAATGTTACCTTACTCAAATTATCTACTAACTTTAAATCCAAGCTCTTGGTAGGCAAGATTTATATACCTTAGATGACAGTTTATCATCTAAGCAAGTTCATAGACCTTTTCAAAGAATGCTTGGGTGCTTTCAACGGCTGTGAAAGATCTAATTACACTCATTTATGAGCATAGTTGATCTAAAAACTCTAATATCATATTAAGAGTAGAAAATGAAAAACATAATAAGTAAATTTAATTTATTGAAATAAAAGCCTTCAAAAGCATTTAGGCATAAAAACTCCAAATAAGGCTGCAATAATCTCAACGGTCTTCACAAGTAGAAGCCTAGGCAAATCAACATTTTGACTAGCCAAAATAGCACACCAACTCAAGTACCTTTAGGCTTTCCAAATATGTTACATTGCGCAAAATCAATAATGATAGTGGCGATAACATTTGATATCATAGAAAAATAATCATATGCAAGTATGAACAAAAGTAAAATACCATCACAAAGAATAACCAGATAACAAAGTACATCATGAAGTAATTTCATTACTTTTTTATGTGAAATAAATAGCAAAAAGATTACAGCCTTCTCATCATACACAACGGGAATTAATCAAACCCATTAAACATATTAGAATACACAACTACAAGAAAAAGAAAAATGAAATTAGTAACAAAAAATCTACTTACTTTCAGGAAAATGGAAGCAATTAACTTCATTCATTATAGATTCCCCACAGAGGAAGATGAAGGTAGAGATACAAACCTACATCCATCCAATATCATATTAATAAAAAGTACAAAGTATCACAATAATGATACTTTAATTTTGATGTGATATTCCAAGAAGAACCTCCAGGAAAATTATCCACCCACTAGTAATAATAGCTTTAGCCTATTACGGCACAAAACTAATCCATGAAAGTGATAAACCAAAAGCAATTGTCAGGTACAGGATCATTCACTGCAAGAACTTAAGGCATCAAAAATAAAGGGGAAAACTATTAAAGATTTTTATAGAGTAGCATGAGCTTTTGGTGTATGTATGATTTAGAATGTTTAAACAACATAATCTTCAATTTTTTATCTAAAAAAATCAAATTGCAAAGCAAAATCACTACTGGTTCAATAACGATTAGGCAGTATCATCCCCGAAACTATAATACAATCAATAGATGGCTTCAAAGAGCATGAAATGCAACCATGTATCACTTAAAAGCAAAAGAAAAACATAGTAAAGAATAGTAAACATAATAAAGAATTAAGAAACTTAGGAAAAAAATATAACCAACTAGGAGGCACATAATTTTGCACTACTGCATAATTAGTTAACTAGTCTGTAATCAACCACCATACAATATTTATCAAAATTATCTAGGTTATGCGATACGAAGATGCTGGATTTGGATTAGTAGGAATTGATCCATGTGCTAATCCCACGAGAATATAACATTTGCTTAATTGTTTATGAAATTTTTAGCATCACGTTAGGCTAAAATGATGAAAGGGCAAATAAAAATCTAGGCCATGGGATGCCAAGATGCTAGATTTGGAGTAAAATAAACAAATCCATGTGCTAATACCTCCTAATAAAAAACTTTTGGTTATTTTTTTATGAAAACTTTACCATCACCTTAGACTAAAAGGCTGAATGGAAAGATAAATAACAACAAAAACAATATATGTACTAGAAGCTGATCTTCCTATAACATTATGAGTCCATTGAAGCATGTATTTTCAGAAAAAGTACTAAAGCTTAAATTAAGATCTCTACAAGTCATAATAATAAACTAGCATCAAACCTTGACAGCAGATAGATACGAGTCAGTCAGACCTACATACTTCTTCACCGTAGCAATCCTAACCAGCACACAATAATGTGTTTGTTTCACAACTAAAAAAGAATTCTTCTATTTCAAACTGGACAATTAGAGCTAAATTAAGAGTATTAAAAAATTCATTAAGATTATCAAAAATTTTGGCCATCTTGGTCCAAGCTTCTAATCTGGAGGACTACCAATGCTAAAACAGCAGCGACAGGCTCAACAAGCCATGGCTTAAGTACATGCAGGTTCATGATGAGTGTTTCGGACAACGGCAATTTGAAAAAAAAAAAAAGGAAAAGATTGTGGCCAATTTACCGTCAAATCAATGCAGCTGAAATCAATCCAGCAAGGTCCTAATACTGCTAAGGCACCATTTTTTAGGGCTCAAATTTAAGTTCTTACTAAATTTAAAGGCATACCATGGTTCAAAAATATCTGTAATAGTTATTCAACGAACAATTGACAGCGAAACTCTGCCTTTAAACTATAGCATATAATATTTTCCTATGAATTTTGTAATTAAAAAACTCTTAGGACAAAAATAAAAGCTAACGTGATCGTAAAGCACGCTTCAGTTAAAAAAATTAATAGAAAAAAGCAGTGATCTCATCATAAATACTAAAAATTTCAAGGTAAATAACCCAAAATTATGTTTACTGATATTTTGAGAATATTCTCACCTCAACAAAACTATACAATTTTCCCTTTGAATATATAGCCAGAACACTTTCTTATATTTTTATTATTTTTTCAATGCTTGTTCACCTCAAGTAATGGCCCTCCCTCATCCTCCACATGCACTGAGCCCAAGTTCCTATGCTATTAGCCCTAGGCACGAGCACATGTCTCTCCCTATCACCTTATTAGACTTTCAGTTCACACACACCATAGGCTAGACCTGAGCAATACTGGAAATATTGACTCACTAAAAGATTTAGTACAATCAATCATAATTCGCAGTATGTTCTCATCCATCTCTTTCCAAATTGATTTTTCTATTGACAATCACTGCATAGCCAAGATAACCAAGATTTAGTACAATGTGCATGCTTCAATGGACATAGCTAGAAAATAAAGAAGTGTTGATAGTTTCTGACCAGATGGACTTAAAAGATCAACAACCACATCAATATGAATACTAGAATTCTCAACATTAAGAACAACAACAATGAGAAATATTCCCAAAAAAAAAAAAGCATTCAGTTAGACATTTTGAGACAAGAAATCAAAGATGACAGAATTATAAGCAAAAACAAATGAAACATAAACTAATAAATCAACAACTAACATAGGTAATCAATCAATATGAAAGAATCCAAGTGGATAATAAAATTTTAACATATAAAAAAGTACGTAGGACACAAGATATAGCTTTAAGAATATAATTTGAGACTTCAAAGAGAAAACAGTTCAAAATTAAATCTAATTGTATTGTTACTTAAGAGGATCATTTTGTCTCTAAGCAAAAAAGAAATATTAAAATTTTTTTCTAGCAGAAGCCCAAAGTGGCTTCGATTTGGTTTAGACTTTAGCTTTAAATAAGAATAAAATAAAAAGAAAATTTTTGTTCATAGAGGATGAAACGCAAGGAGAGGAGATAAAGCAAGCTACATTGTCTTTTTGCTAAATGATTTTGGTCCTGCTTTTGTCTTTCCTCAAATTCACTTTTATTGATCACAATTCCATTCAGTTGACAAATGGTGATTAATTAAGCTTTAGGAATTGATATGACGGCTAGAGCTTTGGAGTGTAGTGGACTAGAGAGGTTGAATTGTGCATGGAATAATAGTTGACATTTTTAAAGAAATTTTATTGCCACTACGGTGTTCTTCAATAAATGTTCACACAATCATAAAACATATAGACAATATGGAGATTTATAAAAGAAACTACATTATGAAATGATACAGGAAGATTGATAACTTCAAAAAAGGAAACTCGAAGACTTCAATGAAATACAACAAGATTTTGAGAGAAAGCGATTCTGCGAAGAGTAAAAAGGAAAGAAATAATAGAACCTTATTGTCATCAAAATGTCTTAGAAGGACTTATCTATATTGTGCCATTCAAAATCTAAAAGCATGCACTTTCAGTGCTTCGATCCCTTGTAGCTATTAAAAATGACACGAACATAATAATATCACTAACGTATTTGCTAAAAGCATAAGTAAAATCAGTACAACACAGCATGTCTAATCCCAGCTCCAATGAAGCCAAAAAAACAAGGACTGAATGTCTTTTACCGGCTAAACTAGGCGTAACTGAAGCTTCTTGCACCTAATTCAATTGAGCTACTAGGCTTCCTTACCTAAGCCCCGACTAAGAAATTTAGTGGAAGACGCTAAGCCTAGGTTTATTGGCCTTTTCTCGTTGCAACGCTCTGACAGTGATTCTCTAATCTCTAAAAAGAAAGGTCAAAAGAAGAAAGTCTAAGCTTTTCTCTTCGTTCAAAGTTTATGCAAAAGCATGTTTCACAGCCCATTACTTTGAGGTCCAAGCTTATTAACATTCCAGCAGTAAAAAGTACTGTAAAATAAAAACAATTAGTACTGTGAGCTACCAGATTTTGCAAGTATCAAACCTTCCATTCGTGGTTAACAGCTAGTTAATTTCAATGCCAACAGTTTAACAAACCAGTGACCAATATAATCTTTGCTCAGTGCGAAAATCACAAAGAAAAAAAAACAATCAACTAGTTAAGCTGCACATAAAAATGTTGATTGTCTAGGCTCATTTGCATCAAAGAGTTCGGCTTAAATGAAGTAAATGCCATAACAGGCTTAGTTGAGTTCTCTTATGATATTGAACCAAAAACTAACCTGAGTAAACCTAGCTGTTTCAGAATTGAATGACAAGCGTTTTGGTTCCAAAGCAATGGCTAATATATGGCAGATGTTAACAAATGTACAAGGAAGGTAGACTAGGAATCTTTAAGTTCCAATGAAATGAAAGAACTGCTATGGAACATACACTAAGCAAGAGAGGAATATGCCAAATGTTGGGAACATCATGAATATTTAGGATGTTGGCAGCTTCTAATGGACCGTAAGCAGATATATAAGATCATCAGTCAAAAGATAAACCTCAATCAAAAGAAAAGAAACCAAAATTTGCAAACAAATTTACCGAAACATGACAAAACTACGAATGTTTAGCCTTTTGTATTATCTAATAAAGACTGCAAGAACCAACCAAAAGGCTATATATGCCGTCAAGTTGGGGGCAAAGATCAAGAATAAAAAAGCAGTCGAAAGGATTTTCAGTAAGATAAACGATAGTTCAATAAAGAACTTACATAAGTAAAGCACCATCACAATCACAACAATATGTCACACTCCAAAACAATCATGCCAACCCATTTAAGAACAAGCAATGCACATAAGTACTATAATGATTAGCATCTGTAAGTAACGTAAGTCAACTAAATCTTTTCAAAACTACAAAAAACTGTTTACACAATCCCTTTCAATATGGTGCATTTCAAGAGCTTCATTTGTGGATTCATCAGATTCTATTCATAGTCGATTTACCTATCACAAGTACATTAAAATTTTAGTTAACACCGCCTAAATGCATCAAATTAGTAAATTGTGATACATGTTCATCCATGGGAACTAAAAATAATGAAAAGAGTCTGTTTATAACTGGTCCGGTGCTCTTTTGCCTAGGAATATCACACAATTACCTCATAAAGTTAGCTTCACCCATGAATGCTATACGTACTGTAAATACTACAGTTTCTTAAGCTTTACTCACATCAGTAGCATATTTCTACGGGTTATACACCCATTGTTCAAAAAATCATCCATAATTTTGAAACTTCTTGTTCCTAATAGAAAAGACAGCAATCATAGCCTAATCAAGAAAATATTCTCTGCCTTTCCGTAGCTCTCCTTGCTTCCCCTCCATTCATGAAAACTTCCAACTTATAGCACCGTTATATGCCTACTAAATACACAAACAAATAATTTTCAATTACTATAGATAACATGGCATTTGTATTGATAATAGCCATAACAATAAGAACAGTAGCAACAAAAACAAAAAGTATATGTTGATCTATTCATGTATAGAATCATTCATTGTAATTTCATAGATGCCAGACGTTTCTATATAAAAATTTCGGAAGGGGCATAGCAATAACTGAGAGAAAAATATGACTTTATTAAGGAAGTAAATGAAAAGTACCCTAGGAGTTTAAGTTAGTCAAGGGCATTTAATAGAAACTCAACCTTCTTTTTCTCCGCAAGGAAATTATATTTCAGAAAAATTGAAGACATTCAACACAAAAGCATTGGAATGAAGTGAACATAAGAAACTACAGAGAAATCATCAATTTATATGTCGAATCAAGAGTTTAACATACAACCAAGAAAAACATGGCGTGATAAGTGCTTAATTTTATATAAATTATTTTTTTATTTTAATTTTTTGAGTTATTTTTTATGATTATCATAAGCATTCATTTTTCTTTTTTATTTTGCAGGATTTAATTGGATGAAAATATAAAAGAAGCAAAAATTGGCTAAGTTAGGGAATTTGTGTGTGTTTTAAATTCTAATGAGCTAATCTTGAAAAACTTTGATCATACTAAGAGAAGTTAGAAGATAAAGTTCTACTTGGGTTAAGAGTTTGAAAGTTATAATAATTACCTTTGAAGATTATATTTATCTCTTGGATAAATGAAGAAAATCATTCCACAAATCCAACTTCATAGCTACATTTAAAAAGAAGATTGCACATAACCTCTCAAAAGATTAAGATAAAGATTAAAGATTATTTTTTATTTTTATTTTCATAAATTAATGTAATTATCTTTATCCCTAGTTTTAGTTGAATTCTTTCCCTATAAATAGAGAGGGGTTAAACAATTTTGATCATCTCATTCTTATTCTTCCTCTTTATTTTATTATTGTTTTCTAAATTATGTCTTTCTAAGTTTTTTATTTGGTAGTACAAAGATTTGCAAGCTTTTGTATTATTCATCATGAGAAATAAATGATTTGTTTTCAAAGTCAAATTTTTTTACAAATATCTTGTATTTTTCTATTTAAATGTTATGGTTATATGATTTCAACTCCTAGGATGCATACTAGTAGTTTTCTCATATTTAATCTAAAGCTAGCTTAATTAATCAAATACGTAATAGTTTGACTAGTTTTACATAAGTAGCAAAATAACTTTAATGAGGATGATCAAGTTTTCATTTTAAAAGTTATGAAAAATACAAGTCTTTCTTAAATAAAATCAGCTTTTAATTTTGTTAGATTGAATCAGTTAAACTTTCCCAGTTTTTAAAGATATCTTTTAATTATATTCTAAAGCTTCTTTTAAGGTATTTAAATGATAAGGGTTAATCATAGTGCTTAACTTAGTTAATTAGGAAGTAAGGGAAAGTAAGGAAGTCAATATATGTTTGATTCCATGGCTAATTTATTTGTTTAAAACAATGCATAAGAGTTTTCAATGATTGATGATGATACACTAGGAAGCAATATTGATTTACTACCAAAATCTTTTCATTGTTGATTTTTATTGAATTATTTTTAAGATTTTTTATTTTGTTTTAAATCAAATCCCTATATACTTTTATTAATTAGATTCTACCATCACATCATTTTTTTTCTTTCTATTCCTAAAATCAGTTTTGAACTTCTAAAGGTCCTTATGGGATATGATCTCTACTTTCTTACACTACAAATCTAAAAATCAAGCTAAAAGAAGTGAGCAATATAAACGGGTAGCATCGATAACTATCAAGTTTTTGGCGCTATTGCCAAGGACCTATTAGTTAAGTATAATTCTATTTTTGTTATTTCTTTTTATTAGATTTTATTTGTTTGTTCATTTTATAGGTATATGTCCTTTGAAGATAGAAGGCTTCATAGGATAAGGCAATTCATTCAAGAAATCGAATCCTCCCCAAGCTTCAAAGCATTAGAAGAAATTGCACAAGAATCATCGGCTTCTCCATCTTCTCCAAATCAATCACCTCCAAGGACACCATCCATACACTCTTCGACTTCCTCAAGTGCATCAAGAGTAGAAATCATAGCCCTTGAATAGAATGTTTAGGAGCGCACTCTAAAGGAGCTTGTTGCACCAAATATCATATCTCAACCTTTTTGCATTAATTTTCCTAATTTACAACAACCGTTTGAACTCAAATCTGGTCTTATTCGCTTACTACCTATCTTTCATGGTCTTGCAGAGGAAGATCCAAATAAGCACCTTAAGGAGTTTGATATGATTTATTCGGGCATGAAACCACTGGGAGTGACGGAAGATCAAATAAAGTTAAGGGCTTTCCTATTCTCTTTAAGAGATTTGGTGAAAGATTAGCTCTACTACATTCCCTCTAGATCAGTGACTACTTAGGATGAAATGGCAAGGCTCTTTCTAGAGAAGTATTTTCCAGCCTCCAAAACTGCGAGCATCAGAAAAGAGATTTGCAAAATAAGGCAAAATCAAAGGGAGACATTGTACAAGTATTGGGAAAGATTCAAAAGGTTATGTGTAAGCTACTTTCATCATCAGATCTCAGAGTAACTTTTGATCCAATACTTTTACGAAGGCTTACTTCCCATGGAAAGAAGCATGATCGATGCAGCCTTTAGAGGTGCATTGGTCGACAAAACACCCAATGAAGAAAAAGCCTTAATCTTTAACATGGCAACCAACACTCAACAATTTGGCATAAGGACTAATAATTTCGCAAGAAATGTTAGTGAGGTGAGTACACAATCCTTGCAAAATCAAATTTATGAACTTACTTCACTCGTACGTCAAATTACTATAGGAAACATGCAAGTAAAAATATGCAGAATTTGTTCAACCTAAGGACACATGCTGATATGTGTCCCAACCTCCAAGAGGACTACTCAGAGAATGTCAATGCAAATGGTGGATTCCTGGGACAACCACAAAGGAAATATAATTTATTCTCTAACACTTATAACCCTGGATGGAGAAATCATCCTAACCTTAGTTATGGGAATCAAAGAGGCAAAAATTTCTGCTTTCAACAAGGAAATCTATTGACCTCTCAATATTAACCTAGTACACAAGATTCTAGGGAATCAAGTAACTCTCTTGAGGATATTGTAAAAATGCTTGCAACTATTCAAGTTAAATTTCAACAGGAAAATGAAAAAGGATTTGTTAATTTGGAAAGACAAATAGATCAAATTACAACATCCATAAGTAAGTTGGAAAGCTAAGGTTTGAGAAAGTTACCTTCCCAAATAGTGATTAATCCAAAGGAGGGAGTTAATGCCGTAACTCTCACTTACACCAGAAAAAGAAAAGAAATTGACCAACCCGATGCAAGCAAGGTCGAATTGGAACATGAGAAAGTAGTGGAACCTGAGATACTTTCACAAGCCAAGACCGACAAAGTAGTGCCTAACTCTGTCAATTTTGGTTTTAAAATCTTACCCCCTTTTCCTTGTCATTTTGCTAGGTCTAAAAAGGAAGCGTTGGAGAAAGACATACTAGACACCTTTCGGAAGGTTTAAGTTAACATACCTCTCTTGGACGCTATAAAGTAAGTACCCAAGTACATTAAATTCCTCAAGGAGATGTGTACAACAAAGAAAAGGTATAAGGTTAATGAAAAGGTATGTTTGGGGGAAAATGTATCTATAGTGATTCAAAGAAAGCTACCTCCTAAGTTTAAGGATCCAGGTTCTTTTACTATTCCTTGTAGAATAGGAAATACAAGTTTTGAAAGGGTAATGTGTGATCTAGGGTCATCCATTATTGTCATGCCTAGGTCTATATTTAATAAATTGAACCTTAGAAACTTAAAAGAAACTGATGTAATCATTCAACTAGCAGATAGGTCAAATGTTTACCTGGATGGTGTAGTGGAGGATATCTTAGTTCAAGTCAATAATTTGGTATTTTTTGGCTGATTTTTATATTTTAAACATGAAAGATGAGTTTTCTATTAATTCAACACCTATTTTGTTAGGAGGGCCATTCATGAAAACGGCTAAAACTAAGATAGATGTTCATAATGGTACTCTTACGATGAAGTTTAATGGTGATGTCATTAGTTTTGATATTTTTGAATCCATGAAATATCCAATAAAGTACATTATGTTTTTCATGTCGATATTATGAATTTGCTTGTTCAAGATATTTGTAATTTAGATGGAGATGATAAGCTTCAAGTAAACAATAGCCAAGGACCTATGTTACAAGAGGAAACAGTGAAGCAAGTGGAGTTGGAAGATCCAGTGTATGTTTGAGATGGAAGAAAGTAGGGCAAACGACGTTAAATAAATGTGCTACTTAGAAGGCAACCCAAGTTTCAAAAAAAAAAACATCAGATTTGATTTCTTTCTTCTTCACTTTATTTTTATCTTATTATTTTCTTTCATGTTTGTTTATACATTGGGGACAATGTATGTAAAAGTGTGGGGGGGAGATTAATTGCATATCGTTTTAAATTTAGCATTCTTTATGTTAATTTTTTTCTTTTCTTTTTGAAAATTAATGTTTTCTTAGGTTCTTTTTAAAGTTTCATGAGTTCATGCATGGATTAAATGAGAATATTCTTGAATGCTATGAATTTGCAAGTTGACTCTCTTTTAGTGTAGATGATAATATTGAACACTTAGCATACTAAATCTTGGTTATTATAAGACCCTTATAAGTTTTGAGCTTAAAAGATTGATTATCTTTGTCAATCTAATTTTTTTGTTGTGAGTATCAATTCATGTTATTGTAACTTTAGAACTTGCTTTAAATCTCATTAAGATTACATTTGTTTACATGCAAGTATGAAAGTGATGAAGGCACTTAAGATGG
>JBBYHK010097467.1:10892-39708 GCA_038382065.1 Adansonia grandidieri | reverse complement strand
ATATTATTAAAAATATAAAAATAATTTACCAATACACTATTAAATTAATGCTCTTAATTTTCATTTTTTTATTCTTATCTCGTTACCATTGCTATGATTGAATCTAAACACATATCCTGTCATTGATTTTAATTTCATAACTAATTTATCCAATCTTAACGTCGTAGTAATTAATCTCCTTGCCATCATTGTTTTTAATCTCACCATAGTTAACCTCACTGATTATCCAAATAAACCCTAAATATCCTTAATGAATGGTTTTATTTTTATTCTAGCCTTACCATCTCTACAACGATTGAATTCAAATAAAAATCATGCTACTAATTTTAATTTCATTGTTACAATACTCAATCTCACAATCACTATTATTTTTAGTCTCATTTGCACCCTTATTTTTAATCTTATTAAAATCAATCTTATTTCTATTTAAATTGAGCCTAAAAGGAAGGGTTGCATTGCAGCCAAAAACCAAAACCAAAAGTTAACATGCTTGAAGATTTGAACTTTGCAAACCGATGGTTTCATCCAGTTAGTTCATATAGTTATTTTTAAAAGCAATATAGAATAGGTTTATGATTCAAATTCATTATTTTTAACTTCTTTCCTTATCACTAGATTACAACATTCTTTATTAAAAAAATTTAAAATTTTATTCAAAAAGTAATAGCGTTGTATCAAATATTAATTTTTGTTATTTTATATTATGCAATGCATCAAATTAACTCTTATATGTAAATACGACGTACATTAATACATCATTTCAGCTAGGCTGGAGAGATTTTTATTTAATTAATTCTCCACGTCTTAATTAATGTCATGTTTCAAAATAATATCCAAATTCCAAAAATAAAAAAATAAAAAATCAAATTCATAATCCACGAAAATTCTCCACTAGTGAGGTTGTCATGCACGTGCACGTTGGTGTTTTAATAAAAGTCCATTCATCCATATGGAGTGATACGTAGCTAGGGGGTCTATATTCATACGATTAATCAAATATGAATTCTTCATTAAATTTTATCATTCTAGATTTTGTATGGGCTCAAATATGTATAAAATCATTAAATAAATCCCATTACTAAGCATTGTTGTTAAATAATTAATTAAACTAAATTAAATCTTAATTATTATTATTATTTTTGTAGAAGTTATTATCGATGTACACATCAAGGATGCAATGTGAAGAAACAAGTTCAAAGATTAACAAAGGATGAAGGAATGGTGGTGACAACTTACGAAGGCATCCATAGCCATCCGATCCAAAAATCTGACAACTTTGAGCATATCTTAACCCAGATGCAAATCTACACTGCTTCCTTTTTAAATCAACACAACTCTAAATAAATAAAACAAATAAAATTATGAGAAAATTATGTCTTTTAGATCTTTTCTCATATGCAACAATGAAAAAAAAAATAAAAAATAAAAAACTCTTTCTTTTGGTTATCATCTCAAATTTAATTGATATTTTGGAGGCAAATATAGAAAGTAATTAGAAATATGATTATATTGAATTTACAATTAGAAGGAATTTATGTATATTTATTTAGTTAGTTTGGTTTTTGATATACAGTTTGTAGTATCAAAATATACTGTTAATAAAAGTGCTTAATTTCACATTTATTTTACTGTACATGGGATTTTTTGTTTTTTGTTTTTAAGTTTTATTGATATTTAATTCTAATTGTAATTAAATTTTGTAACATTTATCTTTGAGCTTCATAGACATATTGTGTTGCGAGCATTATAGTTTTTAAAATTATAAATATATTTGATTAACTGTATGATTTCTTAAACTTATTGAAAATTATAAAGAAAAATTATTAAAAATAATTAAAATCAAAGAAAAAAAATACAACAATTAAAGATTTTGTTTAAAAAGAAAGGATATTATAGATGACGAAGATTTTTTTACTTGTTTATTCTTTTTTTTATCATTTTATTTTCTCTTTATTTTATACCTTCATGGTTAATTACAATTGTTTGGCATTGTTGAAATACTTGTTAAATCCTTTTCAAAACAATACTTTTAAAAGTGCACAAAATTAAATATCTCTTTAAGATTTTTTAGAAAATTTTTAATTTACAAATTTAAAAAAAAAATAGTTTTTTTGATGGTTCAATAAATTTCAATTATAATTATTTAGATTACATTTTTGTTTAATTATAATTAGGAAATTTTATTATTAAAAATAACAAATAATATCAACAAAAAAAATGTAAAAGTTCTTTTGGGCTTAACTAAAACAAATTTAAATGATACGTAAGATGTACACGTCAAACAATTCTTCGCTTTCGTGTATAATGAGAATAATTTATAAAATTAAAAAAATAGAAATATTGGCATTATGAACTCATTAATTTAGCCTTTCTATCTGAATGATCAATTTCGAGATTAAGGATCGATAATAAACATAAAATCATCTATTCTAATTTTATGTTTGTTCAAATAAACCGTCAAATCAATTCCTTGCCACTAATCAAACAATGCTTCTTACAGTTGATCCAAGTGATAATTGATAACTTTATGCAATATAGTTATTTAGTGTCATTACATTAAATTAGTTAAGTCTTAGACATTTTAATTTAAATTTTATTTATTTTTAGTAGTTTTTATTTAGTAATATTTTATTTTAGTTTTTTTAATTTAGTATTATTTACTTTTCTTATATTTTTATTACTTAGTTATTAAAATGTGTTTCCATATTTTTATAGGTCAATGCCAAAAAGAGTTTCTAAAAGTAGAACAATTCAATAAAGAAGGAAAGTAAACTTAATCAAGCAAGATGATTTCAGTTTGGTAATTTTTAAAAATAATATATTCAAGCTTTTTGCTTACCATGTTTTTCTCCAAGGTTTTGTTAATATATAGGACTCATAGGTTTAGACTTGAAGACATCTCATATACTCTATAGCTTTTACTTTTATTTTTTTAGTTTTTGAAGATGAGAGAAGCCATCAAGATTTTGCAATGAGAAAAGGATTGAAGAAGTCGAAGACTAAGACCCGACAATTCTTAGTTTTCTTTTTTACTTAATCTTTTTATCTTTATTATAATTTTTATGATGGTGAAACTCCAGTGTTTTGTATTTTATTTAATCAATATAAGCTAAATTTATTTTTCTAGGGTTGTAATGGAACTCAACATATAGTTTGGATTATTTTATTCTCTTTTTTTTTATTTAATAATATTTAAGTTGTTTGTTTAATTTTGTTTTTAATGCTTCTAAGTGCTTGATCATCAATTAGATTGATTTAGTAAACTTAATGAACTTGGAAAAGAGAATTTTCTGTTTAGACCTAGATTTAATGACATATGTTTTATATTTATTTATTAGGATGAATTAATCTGCATATTAGACAGGAATGTACGAGCATGCTATATGTAACCAAATTAAAGCTTAATGAGTTTTTTTTAATTCAATTTGTAAATGAATATAGTAAATTGGTTAAAAGAGATATTTTTATAGGACTATAAGAAGATACCTATAAATAAATTAGAACTCTAGGTTAATAACTCATTATCATTAGTCAAGTTAAGAAGGTAAAACAAATTCAAATAAAGTGTTGAGGGAAATTGGAATTCTAGACTTTTATTATTGATTAAGTAAGCCTTATTTAATTTGTTTTGTTCTGTTATTTAGTTTAATTTTAATTTTATTTTAAATTAATTGTCTAGATAATAATAAATTGTTTTAATTTTAGAGCTTATTGAATTCTAGTATAATTCCTTGTGGGAACAATATTCCATTTCACCACTATATTGTTTGTTACGATATGTGCATTTATATGGTAGAAATCTGAAAACAAGTTTTTGGCACCGTTGTTGGGGAATTATTCTACTAACTTTTGCTAATATTAATACTAACAATTTTAATCCTAATTCAGACTTTCTTTTTATTTTTAGGTTCATTTGGTTGTTGTAGAAATATAATGGCTGAAGAAGAAGATACAACTGCGGGAATTTAGTGTCCTTCATGTCCAAGACATTCATTTTAGTATCTGAGGACCTGCCATCCACGCTAATAACTTCCAAATAAAGCTGACCATTATTTTGATGATCCAGACTTTAGTTTAATTTTGGTGATTTACCCAATGATGATCTTAATGATCAAATTATGGATTTTTTGGAGATTTGTGATATTTTCAAACACGATGGGGTCTCAGATGATGCTATCAGTTGAAACTTTTCCCTTTCTCATTTCGAATAAGGCAAAGAGTTGGTTAAACTCACTTCCGTCCGGTTTATCACTACTTGGGATGATCTGGCCTAGAAATTTCTTGGTAAATATTTTCCTCTAACTAAGACAGTAAAGACGAGAAACAACATCAGTTCTTTTATGCAATATGATTCAAAGTCACTTTATGAAGCTTGGGTGAGATTTAAAATTTGTTTTAAGGATGTCCTCATCATGGGCTTCCTAAATGGCTTTAAGTACAAACTTTTTATAATGGAATAATGGGGTAGACAATAACTATTATCGATGTTACAACATGTGAAACATTCATGGTGAAGTCATCTGAGGAGGCTTATGAGTTACTTGAAGAAATGGCTTCTAACAACGATCAATGGTCCACCGAAAGAAGCTTGTCGAGAAATGTTGCAGGTATCCATGAAACTGATGCCATTACTTCACTTCATGCACAATGCGCAGCAATCACAAGGAAATTGGATGTTATGAATGTGCATTTAGTTTTGAGATATTTTGTGATTTGTGAAATATGTGGTGATTGACATTGTAAAGATCATTGCCCAACCTATGTTGAATCAATTAAATATGTTGGAAATTATAGTAGACAACAAGATAACCTTTATTGCAACAGTTATAATCCAAGTTGGTGGAATCACCCAAACTTCTCTTGGAATAAAAACTAAGGCCTTTCAGCTATAAATAGGCAAGCATTCTTGCTTGGGTTTCCTCAACAAGCTTGGGTCTCTAACCAAGCCTAAGTTCCAGCTCAAGAAAAGAAGCCATCAATAGAATAATATGTTTATGGAGCCAAGGAAGAAAAATGAAAGCCAAGACACTATAATTTAAACTCTAACAGCATCTTTAAAGAACCTTGAGCTACACATGGGACAGATAACTAATGCCATCAATAGCCATCCATTAGGTACTCTCCTAAGTGATACCGAGCTTAACCCAAAAAGGGATAGGAAAGAGTAATGTAATGCCATCATACGTAGGAGAAGAAAAGAGGTTAAAGGTTGTAGCAAGAAGCAAGATAAATCAACCAAACTAATCAATAAAGGAGATGCAGGTAAGAAACAAAAAGAAAGAGCAAGAAAAACCACCTCCAGGCTGCCCACCGCCACTCTTTACTCAGTGTCTTCAAAAGTAAAAGCTTAATAATCAATTCCAAAACTTTCTAGAGGTATTTAAAAAAGCTCTATATTAATATACCTTTTGCTGAAGTTTTAGAACAAAAGCCAAAATATATCGAGTTTATGAAGGAAATCTTATTAAAGGAGAGGAAATTGGGCGAGTTCGAGATAGTTGCACTTACTGAATAGTGCATTGCCATCTTCCAAAAAACTTGACGTCGATGCTCAAAGATCTGGGTAGCTTTACCGTTCTATGCACTATAGGTAACAAATTCTTTGGTAAAGCTTTATGTGATTTTGGAGCTACTATAAATTTAATGCCTCTTTCTATCTGTCGAAAACTCAATTTAAGAGAGGTAAAATCCACTACAGTTATGTTACAATTAGCTGATAGATCATACACTCATCCAAGAGGCATTATGGAGGATGTTCTTGTAAAGGTTGATAAATTCATCTTTCCTACTAACTTTATTGTTTTGACATGGAGGAAGCTAGTAAAATTCCAATCATTCTTGGGAGATCTTTCTTAGCTACTGGTATAACTCTCATTGATGAACAAAAAGGAGAACTTACTATGAGAGTACAAAACCAAGAGGTAACTTTTAAAGTTTTTAAAGCTATTGATTATACTAGTGAATCTGATGAATGTTTGGCAGTTTATGTTGTGGAAGATGCACCTAAAAGTCTAATGAATATCTCAAAGTTTTCGAGGAGTGGTCCATATAAGAAAAGCATAAAGCACAACTTTGAACCAATTAAGATGACGAATAAAAATGTAAAGAAAAAGCTGAAAGAAAAGGGATAACGACCCATGCAATGTTGGGGAGGTGAATGTGGTCAACAAAGGATATCAATTAGTTTAGCCAAGTCAAAATAATAATGGAGATAGTCAAGCTGAAGACTATAAATAAAATGCTTCTTTAAATGTAACCAGTTTCTTAAACTTTTATTTTCTTAATTTTAGAATTTCTTTATTAGTTATTTTTTTTTCTGTTCATAATAATAATTTTTATTCTTTTTTTAGGTTTTGAAAAAAAAAAAAAGGACAGCATTAAAGTATATCAAAGCCTGTTGTAGCCAAAGGAGTAGCGCTGCATTGCCATGGCTATAAGAAAAAGATTTTCTATGAAGTGCTGCAGTGCCCCAATGTCAAAGGCCGACACTGCGGCATTGGTATCTTAGTACTATAGCACCGGTCGCCTTTTTTCCCCTTTTAAATTGTTTTGCTTTTTAAACCCCAAATTTTATTTTAATTTTTTCAATAAATAAATAAAATTAATAAATATTATTATTTTTATATTTTAAGCATAAATTTGTTTAAATTTATTTTCTTTTATAGGCTCCTACCAACTTTTGCAGACGAAATGAAGTCGAAGAGGATAATTAAAGCTTCTCCCAAAATTCTTTCATCGAAGAAGGGAATTTCTTATTCTATCTCTTTTTATTTATATTAAGGACAATGCTTCATTTAAGTTTAGGGTTGTTTTATTTATGAGTAGAGTTGAGGGGTAATTAGCATTTAGTTTTCTTGCATTTGTATTTTTTCTTAAAGGTTTTTTAGTGCTTTTAGAATTTTTGTGTTTATATTTTGCATAAGTTAAGGTTTTAGGATTGAAATGTTTTGTACTTAATATGATGAGATCCTTATCCAAAGAAGGGAATTTAGTTATTGATTTATCTTGATTCTTGGGAAAAATATAAACATGATTTGATTTGTGATTAGATTCTTTTATTCATTGTTAGGATGTGATTTTGGAAATTTTGAGCACTTGACTTCTTGCATTGATTTGTATTGCTTATGTGAAGATTGTTTATGTTAATATAAATTGTAATTATATCTAAAGGCCTAAAGTTTATTTGATTTTTTTAGGCAAAATCCTAAACAACACTAAGTTAATGAGATGATTTAGGCCATCTTTGGATTGTTTGAGCCTTTTTAAGCCTACTTTTATATATATTTATCCTCAATTACCCCATTAAGCCTTATTTATATATATACATATATGTGTATACATTTTTTTCTTTTGAGTGCCATATATTTTAGCCTAGCCTAATAAGAAAAACCATGACCAACCTTTACTATACAAGTATGAGCATCAAATTGTTTTGGAAAATATTATGAGCCATATTTGAATTGTGTTGTATTGGTGAAGCATGAAAAAATGACAAAAAGGAAAACAAGTTCAAAAAAAAAAATAAAAAATAAAAAACTTGAAAAAAAAAGAAAGAAAACAAACAAAAGTGTGTAAATGAACAAAATAGCATGAAAAGAAAATGTCATGAAAATGGGGTATATGCTTCTAAAAGTATTGTGAAAGGCTCGACAAAAGATTTGGAACAATGACAAGTGTCAATAGGTGAATTAAGCCATAATATGTCTTTTATTCTACCTTAACCCTAGCTTTATATTACAAGCTTAATAAAGTTCTACATGATCTTTGATGAGGTGTTAGTCTACATTAGTGGAGAGAAAGATGAAAAGCAAACATATGAGAATCTAGTATTAATTCATAGTTTGCATTGACATAAATTTATTCGGATTGCATGTAATGATTTGTAAAGAGATTATACATACAAACACATACACCAGAAATCTATTTGAAGCATTAAGATTTATAATTGAATTCAAGCATTTAGTTGAGATTTTGAGCTGACCTTTAAAAAAAATTATGATAATCATCATTCGAGTACATTCATCTTAATTTATGTTTCATTTTATTTCGTTTCAATTGTTGGTTTTCGTTTCTTTGTGTTTTGTTTTGCTTAAGAACTAGCCAAATCTTAAGTTTGGGTTGTGATAACTCTATGAAATAGAGTTACTTAGTCTCATTATATGTATTAAATTAGTTAAATCTTTGAGATTTTTATTTACATTTTATTTATTTTTAGTAGTTTTTAATTTAGTATTATTTTATGTTAGTATTTTATTAATTTAGTATTATTTACTTTCCTTATATTTTAATTACTTAGCTATTTAAATGTGTTTTCATATTTTTGTAAGTCAAAACTTGAAAGAGTTTCTAAAAGTACAACAATTCAATGAAAATGAAAACTGGACCCAATCAAGCAAGGCGGTTTCAATTTGGTAGTTTGTAAAAATAATATGTTCAAGCTACTTGCTTATTAAGTTTGTCTTCAAGGTTTTACCTATATATAGTACTCTTAGGTTTAGACTTACAGAAATCCCATATACTCTATAGATTTTATTTTTTAGTTTTTAAAGAGGAGAGAGCCATCAAGATTTTGCAATAGGAGAAAGATTGAAGAAGTTGAAGACGAAGACCTGATAATTATTAGTTTTTTTGTTCTCTTAATTTTTTTTATCTCAATTGTAATTTTTATGATGGTGAAACTCTAGTGTTTTTTTGTAGAGTTGTAATAGAACTCAACATGAAATTTAGATTATTTTATTATTTTTTTGATTTAATGATATTTGAGTTGTTTATTCAATCTTATTTTTAATGCTTCTAGTTACCTGATCACTATTTAAATTAATTTGATAAACTTAATGAACTTGGAAAAAGGAATTTGGTATTTAGACCTGAACCGAATGACATATGTTTCATATTAAGATGAATTGATTTGGATGTTAGATAGGAATGTACGAGCCTGCTATATGTAACCAAATTAGAGTCTAAACTTAATAAGTTTCTTTTAATTCAATTTACATAAGAATACGGTAAATTGGTTAGGAGATATATTTTTATAAGACTATCGAAAGATACTTATAACTGTAGGTTAACAACTCACTATCATTAGTTAAGTTAAGAGGGTAAAACAAATTCAAATAAAGTGTTGAGAAAACTTTTAATCCTAGGCTTTCATTATTAATTAAGTAAACCTTATTTGATTTCTTTGTTTTGTTATTTAGTTAATTTTAGTTTAATTTAAATTTTATTTTACGATCTTTTAATTAATTGTATGGATAAGATTAAATTGTTTCAATTTTAATACTTTATAAATTTTAGTATAATTCCTCGTGGGAACAATATTCTACTTCATTATTATATTATTTGTTATAATACGTGCATTTACGTGATAAAAATCTAACAACAATATAGAAAATAAGTTTATCATCTTAACGGAGATAATTTTACTTGCATATTTTCTCTTTCTCTCTCTTTTTTCCCTTTTTTTTGACATCAAAACAGTATAGATTTAAGGATATTACAAATACTAGATTTAAAAATATTAGAAATAATTACATGAATATAACACGGATAAAATTATTCAAATATGACATAATATGAATATATGTATTAAATTTTATATAATATAAATTATTAATATATCAAAATTTATATGAAATACTTTAAATATGATTATAACATTACACAATACATGAAAATGAATTACCAGGTTTAACAAACACAACTAAAAAAATATAAATCCTGTAGACCTAGAATTTATAAACACAATGAAAAATACGATATGAATATGAAATGTTGAATAAATACGAAAATAATAAAACACATACGATATAACATGATACATTTAATACATATTATATTCGTATTTTACATCATATAAATGACAAAAATCGAAAATAGTACTTAGAAACAAATTGCCAAGTCTAAAATTCTTATAAAGACTTTATAGAAAATGAAAATAATAGTAAACGAAAAAAATTCAAAAGAAACAGGGGACGAGATTTGTATGAGACCAAGGCTTGGTTTCAATCTCAGCATCCGCATTTTAACCCTTAAATTATGAAAAAAATATAAATACGAGGGCGTATTCTTAATTGCATATTAGAACAATGGTGGCATACTCGCTTTACATGTGCGCTCTTTTCGTGATTTATCAAAAAATCAAGGGCTTTTATTGAATCAACCAACAGACTTGTATCACCAGATAGAGTTGGTGTTGCGTTATTTACCAATTAACGAAGGCTTTGATTCCCAGTTTCCTGTGACTAAAACCCAGGCGATTTGCATTGCAGGAAGAATACAGAAACCCAGTATAATTTTAGAAGAAATAAATTAATTTTTTGGTTCTAAAATCTTATTTGTCTGATGATAGTGGTACTTTAGCAGTTTCTATTGTCGCCTATATACGCTCACAACGTACGAATATATGGTCTAACTATAGGCAGCCATGGCTCTTCCTCTTGGCAAGTTAACTATCCTTGTTGGTGCAGGTTCGTACAATCTCGCTGTCCTCCGATTTTCGCTCTTTCTCTTTTTTATGTTATTTAAGAATAAGTTATTGTTTGGATTTTTGGGAGTTTATTGCGAGCTTGCTGCCATTTTGCCCTATTTTTTTGTTTGGTTAATGGACCTAAATTGAGGGTTTTTGATAAACCTTTGATTTGGAGTAAGGGTTTAGTTTTGGGATTTATGTTGTTTGGTACATTGATTGATTGTGGAATTAGTGGCAATGTGCGGTAGTTTGTACTGAGTTGACAATTGATTAGGATTTCGAATGAGTTCAGCTTGAAGTTTGGGGGGTTTTAGCTATTCTTTGGTTTAGTGCTTTTGTGGATAGATTAAGTTCATAGCTGTGAGACTGGGATTGGAACTGGAACTTAAAGATAGAATCTTGTTGTTGTTAGCTGAAATTGATCTACTTCACTGAAATTGTTAGAAACACTAATGATTTCCCTGGTTGAGTGGATAGAAAATTGGAAGGAGTTTTTTTTTTTTTTTTTCTTTCAATAGCATACATGGTAGGGAAGATGAAAAAGTGGGATCGATTGCTTGGTATGGTTGAAGAAAAAGAGAGGGAAAAAATGAAAATTAAATTGTTTTACTATTTTTTTTTTTTTTTGTAAAATTATATACTTTGTAAGTTAAAAATAAAATAAAATATAAAAAATGATAAGAGAAATTGTGAATATGCACACTTGACGCGCATAATTTTCTAATTTTCCCTCCTTTTATCATTCCAATTTGTAATGATTTAATTTTTGTACATAAAGGTGGAAAATGATATTGTTTCCTATTCTATTTTCTCTTAGTTCTCTTACGAAAATTATAATATTTACTATTATACTTTTGTAATCATCATATACTTTTAAAGTTAAAATAAAAGATAAAATATTAAAAAATGATAGATAATATTGTAAATATGCACACTTGAATCACATAATTTTCTCATTTCCTCTCCTTTTATCATTTCAATTTGTAATGATTTGTTTTTGTGCATAAAGGTGGCAAATGATTTTTTTTTTTCTTATTTTTTTTTCAGTCTTTCCTCTTAGTTCTCTTCTACCAAGCATACTCAAAATTCTTTTTTTCCCCTTTTCTAACCACCCCTATCCATCCTTCCATTTTTTAACTGTACGAAGCACTCCATATGGTTTTGCTGGGATGAGTGATAGAAAAATGGAAAGGTAGCAAATTAGAAGAAGAGAAATGTGAAGAGATAGAAAAATATTCTTTTCTTTCCATGGCATGCTTGGTAGTAAAGATGGAAAATAAAAAGTAATTTTCTTTCAGCTCATTGCAAGGTAGCGCTGAAAAATGAGAAGAAAAAAAATTGAAAATTATATTAGTTTACCATTTAACTTTTTGTAAGTTAAAGATAAAATGATAAAATTAAAAAAATAATGGATAATCTTGAAAGTACGCACATTTAATAATCTTTCTTATTATATCCTCTTTAATCATTCCAATTTGAAATGATTTGTTTTTGTGCACAAGGGTGAAAAATAATAATTTGTCCTATTTTCTTTCTCCTCACTTTTATCTCCTATCCCAAGTACACTCAAAATTCATTTTTTCCTACTTTTCTATCCACCTCTATCCATCCTCCACTTTTCCATCCTACCGAGCACACTCTAAGGATTGCTGTATAATATCAACCTAGAATTTCTGTGTTATGATGATGATATTGTTATCCTTTTGCCAAACACATTTTCTACCAATGGAAGATGATCCTATCAAATTTTATAATCTGGGATATAAGCTCATGGCTTGGTCATTGCTTCAACATTGAAAAAAAAAGAAAGAAGGATTCTGTTGCCAAGTTTAACTTAGAGGTTGCTTCTTTTCGTATTCTAAATGGATGAATTGATTAGACAGAACCATTGCATTGGAGATTATGTTCAAACATAGTATGTTCATATTTGAACTTGTTAAGGTTTTAATGTTTTAGAGGAGTAGTGTAGCTACCGATATGTCTATGCTTTAGCTATTAGAAAAGAAATTGCTTTTCTAATTAAATTAGCTATTGTTTGATTTTTAGGTATTGTTGGCTCAATTCTTGCGAAAGAAGGTGGGACAACAAGTGTTTCTGACTTTGTCTCTGGTGCTTTCAAGGTGTTTTTCCATTTTCCTGAGCCATGACTTAAACCTAAAGACAATTTATTGTATTCCTTAAAATGTGTGAACTTGAGATGATGGTGCATTGACTTTCTTGCTGACTTAGTAATTAGTAATAAGTTGTCCCTGCTGCAGTTTGCTTTTCGGCAACTTAAACATGATGATTCTACTCTATCCGTAAACAAGCCACGCAATGACTATTTGATGGCTGAGGTTTGTATTTGATCTTATATGTCCATTATGAGTGCTGGATAATATTTTATTTATCTGGTTATTGGCAATTGTTTATTTGGAACGATTTCTGCTTGTTTTATTGTTACGGTTGAAAATTGAAATGTCAATTGAAAAATGATGAAAATGCTTTATATGAAGTTCTATCTTCTTGTTTTTCTTTTATGGATAGACCCTTGACTAAATAAATTGGTGATTGAAAAGAAATTTGTGATCTTCTGGTGTTGTTGGTGATTGCGAATAATTATTTTACGACTTTTTTAGTTATGGCAGTAGGTTGCATTTGTTTGAGGATTAATTTCTTATGATTTTTTGATATAGTTGTAACTAGGGAGTAGGTAGTTGCGTGGTATATTATCAGCGTATAAATTTTTATGTTCACATAAATCTTGAAAAAATGTTATCATATGATCTGGCAAATTGGCAGATTAAGTTTGTGTGGATTATTGATTATCCCATGTATTTTCATGCGGTTGTTACTTTCTTGGGCTGTATATTATTGTTAACATTAAGCATTCATGAACCTTCTGTTGATAATTTTGTGTACTTATCATTTCAGTGATGCTGCCTCCTGATTGTCCTGATACTTGCTTGTGTATTTAAATTGTGTAATTATATCTTGTTCAAACTTGTTATGCATTTACAGGTTAACAGCCTAAGGCAGGAACTGCAAATCTTGGCATCAAACAGAGCAATTACAATTGTAACTAGACGTGGAACAGGTTATGGGTGTTTCTATTCTCTGACATTTGAAGGGCAAAATATTGATGTTGTTCATCTTGCTCTAAATTGCACACATAGAAGTTTTGACAATATTATACCAATTTGTATATTTGTCATCCTTTTATGCAATATGTGGAACTATTATGGATCCATATGAATGAGCCAATAATGAAGATACCTTTTCTTAAGTAGCTGCTAACTCTTTTTCTTTTATACTGTTTTCTTACTATTCTTAATTTTTCGGAGAGTTGATTACTTCCAATATAGATCAATTAAATTGAACTCCCTCTGGTTGAGCATTGTTTTGGGAATGATTTTGCCACTTGCAGGTACCAGTAAATACAGCATAATCATTGTTGTTGTGGTCGTTGGATATGGCTATGTTTGGTGGAAGGTAATGATTTTTTATTCCTTTAACTGTATTAATGTGTGTGGATTATATATGGAGCAACTAATAAGGTGGTTGAATTCTCTGATAATTGAGGCACAAGAAAATTTCTGGTACTATTTGCATTTCCTCTATGGCCGAGGTCGATGGTTATGCCATGCACAAGATAGTCAATATTTTTCTGGCTTGTTCTTCTGTTATCTAATTCTCTAGCCTTTTTTGTAATTTTAGTTGGCTTGTTATCATTCTTTTTATACACTTATAGAGTTCATTGATTACTTTTTCTCAAATGAAGAATTTGTCAAGAGTTAAAACTGATGAGCAATTATCTTTTCACTTGGTCATGGTATGGATCTTGCAATAACTTAAGCCTTGCATATTTGAGCTGTTGGTGAGGAATTTATTAAGAGTGATGTATGACCGAACTTAGCAATTGAAGCTGGCAAACTGAGGTTATTCATTAGCAGTAATGCTAAAATGTTTTCTAGAAAAGTATTGGTACTTGGTAGATAAATATTCAAAGACACTGTTTGAATTTTAGTTTCTTTTTATTTCAGCTTAGTGATTAATAAATTGTAATTAAATATATGCATGTATATGTACGCGGTGTTGCCAAGGGCACAAGGCGCACTCTAGAAGGTGCAAAAAAAGTGCTAGCTTGAGTGAAGTAGGATATGTATGTGTAACAAGCTTGAGATATATCATTATGACATTAAACTGTAAAGAGTAAGTTATCTATAAAGCATGCAAATTTTCTTTTGTTGGCCTCTATGCATTATTTTCTTATGGTCCCATGTCTGTTGTAGAACAGTCGAATATTGAGAAGTAGAGAATTTGATACTATCCCCTTTCTTACTAGTAAAGGTACATCTAATGCAAAAAGTTAAAAATAAAAGCAATTAAAGGGAAATTCAATCAGCCAGGCTTTTTATTTTATTTTATTATTTTAATTTTTTTTATGCCTATTCCTTACAAAAAAGCATTCCTTGGCACACTAGGCATGTGCCTGATCAAATGTGCCTAGCCCAAAAGGGTTTTGAGTCGCTTCTGTTGTCTAGCACCAATGCGCTAGGCGCGCCTTGACAACACTGTGTGTATGGGCATGCATACACATGCTTCTTTATTCCATTTCTTGTTTGTTTTTGGCTTCAAAAAATGTTTCTTTACCCTTAGCTAGAGTATTAATGTTATATTCCTCAAATGGTCTCAGGGTTGGAGACTTCCTGATATGATGTTTGCAACGAGGCGTAGTTTATCTGATGCGCGTGATGCCATAGCCAAGCAGCTTGAGAGTGTTTACTTGTCAATTGCGGCAAGTCTTTTTTACTGCCATAACTTTTCTTGTTTAAGTTCATTAATTTCATGTGATATGATACACTGCCTAAACCCCTGAATGGTCACGCTATATAAAAGTTTCAAGTAACAAGTTGCATGCGTTTGCATTCCATTCTTCATGTCAGTGTTTTAAATAGAGAGTTGACTGAATTCTTGTCCCTCTTCCCTTTTAATTTTTCTTGTTCTCTTCTAGGCTACCAGAAGACATCTATCCTCGAGAATTGAGGGTGTGGATAATCGTCTGGATGAAATTGTGGATATTACTGCTATTACACATGATGAGGTTAGATTAAGATTGTAGTAGTAGCTTAAGTTTCATATACAGTAGGTTTCCTTCTTATGCACTGAAAATTGATTGAGTTGTGTAGGTTTCTCTGCTACAAGATAAAACAAAGATGCTCAACAGCAATGTTCAATCTGTTCGTTATGTTGTTCAAACTCTGGTAAGCATTTTTGGAAACTTTTTTTTTCTATATTTTTCTGTTGAAACTAAGATTACCTTTTCTCTGTCTCTTTTTTTGCGGTTCTCAGGAAGGTAAGATTAACAGAATAGAAGGGAAGCAGGTAATTCTTATATTAACAACAAAAATATACAGAGCGATTTTAGCTTGATTTCTTTTATTGCTTTTGCTAATTTGTTTGGTTTGATAATCTGCATAGGATATGACAAATGAAGGAGTAAACTGGTTATGTGATTACGCCCAGACCATAGAACAGAATAGATCCACTGACCGTATTCGGGTGTGTTTCCTTATGTTATGTATCTGGTCTTGCAATGAACTATATGTTTTCCATTCTCTCTCTCTCTCTCTCTCTCTCTCTCTCTCTTTGGTGTCTATTTGTCAAATTTTCGATGTGCATACCAATTGATTGTGATACTTAACATAAAACCAAATCTTGAAAGCCTACGATTATTCTTCTTTTGGATAATTTTTTATCAGAATCATTGTTCTATTGTTATTTTTTTAGAGCCACATAGTTTAGTTGTTTCCTTTCAACTTGTTTCTTATGCTGATTTTTATTACAATCTTGCAGGCTTCACCAGCTAGTTCCTCCAGGCCAGCTCTTGAAGCACCATTGGAAACACCATCAAGGGTTAGATTCTTTTGCTCTTTAATGCACAGTCTGATGAATGATTATTTGCTCTAAAATTAAATAATGAATTATTGGAATTTGAAACATGCATTTTAAGAATGGAAATTCCGGGACTGGTGCTTCTGGACCTTTAAAAGTTTTTCTATTATTTAGGCTCCGTTTTGTAGATGCTTTTGCCTTTTGTTTTATGTTTTTTTTTCTATTTGTCCTTGGTTTTCTATTCTTTGTTTAATTTTTTTTGGCAAAAAAAAATAGTAGCATCTATCAAATGGAGGCTTAGTTATTTTCAATTCTGTCAATCAAATTTGGGTCACTGAATTTCAGGCTTGTAGTCCACATTTTGTTTCTGATCGGACTGAGAAATCACACATGGATATTTGATTTTGGATGCTATGCATTGCTTGTTCTCCCTGCCCAATTTATTCGAATGATGTTAAAATTTTAGTTCCTGATTCCATAAGCTGAATTTAATAAGCAAGTTGTTGAAAGTGGCTATAATGTTTTTTGATGTCTTTTCTTTTGTATTTAACTAGACTGGGTCTTTACCTCCCATTATACCATTAGAATCGCCGGCTCCTTCTGGTTCCCATGCAACTCATAAGGTTAGTAGACTTTATTAAAGTCCTGAATTAGAAATAAAAGAACAGAAAATTACCGAAGTAGTTCTGGAAAATGAAAGCGAACGGTGGTAAAAGAAAAGATGGGGGATTGAGGATTTTGTTCTTTTACTCGACCACAAGACACAATATCAATTTTTACGCTAGATTGTCAATGACTTTTGTCAAGTTTATCTTGCATACATCTAGAAATCTGGTTCCGGGGGGAATTTTTTTTTTTTAATTATCTCAAGAGATGTCTTTTTTAAAGCCAAATTGTTCCTCAGGACCAACGTCAAGAACAAAATCATGGTTTCAGTCCAAATGCTTGCTCTAAAACATTTTTATCCCCTTTAGTAAAAGCATTCTCTCTGATTTGACTTATGGCAGGTTAACATATCTCCAAGAAATGCTGTCTCTGCCTCAGGCCTTAAGGTTAACCCTTTTGTTTCCTCTTTTAATTGTTTCAAATGCATCCTTTAGGTCTCAGTGGTTACATATCTGGTTTCAGGAAGTAGGTGAATCAAGTAGCTATGATGTTGCCAATGTGAGTGGCACTTCAGAAGACAAAACTAATGGGTCTTCTTCTTCAAGTTCTGGTTTCGTCAGTAAGATTTTTTCGGGTGGGAACGGTGCTTTACTCACAAGAACACACAGTGCAACAAATGCATTCCCACAACAGATGCAATCTAGCATACAACAATTGCGAAGATCTCAGGTTTGAAACAAACATTTAAACTTGCTGCTTGATTATAATTTTTATGTTCGGGTAGATGGCTTTTCCAGGTCTGCTCTCATCCCATGGATGTCTTAGACTCTTTAGCCCCCCAGCACACAGATTATAGGGTAATGCCCAAGCCAAAAGTTGAAATTGGAGGAGTGGGTACTGAATTTTGTAGAGAAATGATATCATTCTTGTTAGTAGGTGGTAAATGCTGGGTTTTTAGTTCATTTTTTTTGGTAGGTTCTTGTTAAAGAATAAAATAAAAGCAAAAATAGAAAATTCTTCTATTTACTTAAAATAAAATGCTGCTTATAAGTGGGAGTTGTGGCCATTGGTGGGTAAATTTGTGAAAATTTCAAGCTAGCATTATTTCTCGTTTTTATATTGTTTTAAGTTGTTAATGTAAATATAATAGTTCATCTTATTTTGAATTGTTTCAAGCTAAATCCTTTTTCTCTGTTATTATTACGTTTCTGAAGTTCAAGCATATTTTTGAACTTGGATAATTTCGTATGCCACGCATGGCATCGTTCGTAAACAAACAATCAAACGACTGAATCGTTTAGGCGTTAGCTTTGTGTTCTCTTTTTGATATAAGTTTTTTTTTTTTTTTTTTTTGCTTTTGTTATGAATAAAAAAATAAACTAAAAATAAGAGATAAATATATAAAAAATTTAAATTATTAATCAAACCTAATCCAAATTGATTTTGTTGATATTGTAGTACTATGAGGTACCAGTTTAATTGTTTTATAAAAGATGTAAATTACGGGGGAATTTGAGTATAGAAGAAAAGATTAAAAAAATATTAAAATTTAAAATTTTAATTTATTAAATATTATCTTTTAAATTAATTTATCTAAATTTTAATTCGGTTTCTAATTTATTTTTGAATAATTTATTTTCAAAAGCTATGTAAAGCGGGGGCAATTGAGTAGTAAGTAGTGGAAGCAAACAACCACATGCAATGGTGGTTGAGCCTCTCTCAAGTTCAATGCAGTGGACAGCATAAACGTTACCAAGTATTCACCTTCCTATTTAGCCTAACAACTTAGCCTTTAACTTTTACTTCGCTTTAGTTGGTCTAATTGTTGATTAGTTTGTCAGTAGGTGAGTGCCCCAAGATGATTTAAAAAACATTCCTTCTATTATTGCTTTTCTGTCCCAACTTATTCGTGTTTTGATTTAACAAGATAATGATTAAAAAATTTAAATCAGATTATATCAATAAACTTAAAAATAATACGTTAAGTAAAATATATAAAATTGAATATTTTTTGAAGTATAAAATTAATTTAATAAAAAAATAAGATAAATTTAGTATTTTTTTATAAAATATGAGATTTAAATTTAATTTTTAATTTTATATTAAGGAGTATGATTGAACATGTTATGATACAGTAAAATAGATAAAAAAAAAATCTTAACGGAAGTCCTTAATTGACATATGGCAACCTAAAGTCCCTATGAGATCTTCTTAGCGTCGACCCAAATCCCCCAAAATACTTTTATGCTTCATTTGGATTGAATGACACAACCCACTGAAACAAAGGCAATGAAAATCATTTTTCTTTTGATTCCTTAGCAGTGACTTCTTGGGTTGTTTTTGGACTTTTTGGTGCACGTCACATCGTGCCCAAAGCACAAGCATGTGCCAGCCAACTTGTCTTTCGGGGCTTGGATTGTTAATAATACATAATTAGTCTCATAATTTAATCATTATTATATAATTAATTAGGTTAACAGTAATATTTTATTACGAATATTAGGCCTTTGATTTGGAATATTCCGGATGAGTGAACAGCGAAATCAAGTGTGGCGCTATGATCATATCATATGTAACTTAACATTAAAAAAATAAAAACCAAAGTAACTTAATAACGCTTTGTCATAAGAACAATGGACAGTGCTCATAAGACTTATTTTGTTTTTTTTTTTTTTTAACCTAATAATATTATATGAATATAATATAAAAATATAAATATTTTTAAATTTACATAAATTGTTAGCATATAAAAAATTTATATAAATATTAAATATTTTAAATATAATTATAAAATGAAATATATATACATATAAAATAAATATCTAAATTGTTATATGTAATTTTTTATTGTATACTTTTCTTAGCCTTTACGAAGAAGGGGGCCATAATCTTTGTTAAGAGAAGCTGGACAGCGGACACCTAAACCTAATGCCATCTCTCTCTTTCTTTATCTAGCTACTAAACAAACAAATAAACATATAAAAAAATCTAAAGTCATTGAAATGCTGGAAAAGTACAAAGGCAGTATTTTTTTTTTTTTAATTGCAGCTACACTTAGTTGTGGGTGCCATTGCCAAAAGGGTAAAGGTGTTATGATCCTCATAATGGAGCGTTAGCTTAGTTTCCATTTTTGTACCTCAAATAATTGGAATCTCAATCTCCTTCTGAGCTGAGCCTAAGCCCTTAAGGCAATTAAATTGAGGGAGTCACTTCAAAGACAGGCCAACCCCCTCCCCCCCCCCAAGTCCTATTAAGCTGAGCTATCTATAATAAAATAATGTTATATCAACCAAACAAAAGCTAGCCTTTTGTTCTTTAGTCCAATGAAACAAGATCTGGGTAAAACTAAAGACTGACTTGGGGGAGGGGGATGGACTAGGTGGGTTGGTTGCACCATGGATCACTCGATGAAGCCACTCTGCAGTTTTGAAGGTGGTCAAAAGTCAAATTATAAAGAGTAGTTAAAAGACAAATTATAAAGAGCGACTTTTCAAAGCCAACCTTTTGAAAAAAAAAAAAAAAAAGTTGAGAGATAGGAATTGATGGCTATTAAATATAGATCTTATAATTTCATTTCCTATTTGTATATTTTATTAAATTATAATAATATTTAAAATTTTTTATATTTATATTAATGTTAATAAATTTATATTTTATATTTTATAAATTTTAAAAATAAATTTATATTATATCATATTTTTATTTTAAATATATTACAATTTCACCATTGTTTGACTATCTTACACAATAAATGTATTAGTAAATGAAGTGGCAGTACCATGGCCTCGTATGATTGATCATATATATATATATATATATATATAAATGTAATAGATGGATATGGTTATAGGGGGTAGTTGCTCTCAGTCTCAGGCCAATAATCTTTTCCTTGTCCTAATCCTAATCCACTTCCCCTCTCTTATCCTATCTTCCAATAATTTTACTTTCTATTTTACTTTTCTTCTTCATTTATGAAAGCCATTACTTAAAAAAAAAAAATTTAAATGAAATGTATATAGATTTTGAATAGATAAATATATGAAAATTTTAAACATAATGTAAAAATAATATAAATTTTAATAAAAATAAAATAATATATAACATATTTAAAAGTAATTAAAATGATATGTTTAATTATATAAATTATGTTTGTATTTAACATTTTGACATATTTACTCATTTACGTTGTTTTTATAATTACATAGCTAATAAAAAATATAAGATATAACCATTTGCAAATTATCGTATCTAGTTTAGATAGACTCAAAAATAATCTCAATTATATTATAATTTCAGTTGTACATATATGATATTGTTATAGTCATTGACTATACATAAGGATCGGTTGCCCGATTAAATTGATTAAATAAAAAATCTATAGGTTGTTCGAGTCAATTCATTGTGTATTAAATTGGTTATTTCATGAACTGGTAGAAGATTTAACCAATAAAATACTAAAAAAATTTGATAAAAACAATTGTTATAGTCATTGACTATAAATAAGGATCGGTCGGCCGGTTAAATTGATTAAATAGAAAATCGATAAGTTGTTCGGGTCAATTCATTGTATAATAAATGGTTAACCAGTAGAAGATTTTAAAAGTAAAATGCTAAAAAATTTGATATAGATATATATTTACAATTAATAAGATTTAAATATTTAACTTTTTAATTTAAAATTTAAAATTATATTATTAAATTAAATATATATTTTATTAATTTAATATTAAAATTATTTTTAAAAATTTTTAACTGAACTAATCAATCTGAGAACAAAAGTCCTCGCCAATGTGACATGTGCTTTATTTTTTTAACCTTAGTGGTTTGGTTACAGTGCTAAGTAGTAATAGTTGTTTTGAATTTTTCTTAATACTATTCTAAAGCAACCTCCAATACTTAAACATTTCACTTAACTATTAATGTATATTTTTCTTGCAAAAGAGTTGATTTCATATTCTCTCATTTCAATATAAAAACAATAATTGAGAAAATAAATCAGCACTAAATAGTAAAAACTATGGTGTTAATTTAATTTTATAAGTACTATTTAATGTTCAAAAAATTGTCACAAATGAAAATGTATAATTAATTAGTGAAAATTTCTTTAGAAATTGACAATGTCGAGACATTTGATCAACTTTCAAGATTTGAGGAAAAAGGTTTCAAATTCTATTCGTCAAATAAAGAGATTATGTATCAACAATTAAGCTAAATGCGTAAATACACATATATTGATATGATTATATATTTGTGATGACAATAATCCTTTGTGCCATTACACTTTTAATAAATAGTTGGTGGACTCCGATTAAATTTTGAAATAAAATCTTTTAAATTTAATATTTAATTCAATTTAAATATTAATTAAAAATATTTAATTTTTATTTCAAAATATATAAATATAAAATATTTATATTTTAAATAATTATATATCTATTTTATTTTTTAAAAAATTACATTTATCATATTTAAAATATATATTAAAAAATTAAAAAAATTTAATCAAATTAATTGAATTAATTTAAATCAATATCTAAGATAAAATTTTTAAAAAATCATGCTTCACTTGAAACCTAATAACAAAACAACAGGAATGATGTGACAAGAAAAACTCGAAAGGATCATCGGAAATAATTAAACTTTAAATACAAAACCCTACACTTAAAGCCGACAAAACCCATAAAAACCTCGAATTTAGAGGTGGCATGGATTATTAACACCGACTTGGATGTAGTTGATAATTGAGGTTTGGTGGGAATGATGAATCTTTACCAATAAATTGCATAACACGTATTTTTCCCACATTGGGTCAAACATGTTTGTGAAGATGGTTCTTTCTCCTCCATTGTTGAATCATCATGACCGTAAAAATATTTTCCACGTTCGACTTTCCAAGTCATCCAGCTCTCTCCGACACATACAGGTAAGCCCTGCCCACCATCGACAAGATATTAAGGACCCCAGTTTGGAAAAAAATGTGGTACCAAAAAATTCTCCATTCTCATTATGTCCCAAAATCAATAATTTCTCTATTAATTTCTCTAGGATCCTTCACATTCTATATCTTTATTGAATTTCAGGTTTCCACCAAACAAAAAAAATAAAAATAAAATAGAATCACATTGCATTAGTTTTTGAAGACGAGAACTATCAAATAGAACTGTAGACTGAAAATCCAAAGGATAAAAGTCTAGTTTAGACGAGGAAGCGTGTGGGGTGGGGACTGGGGGAGGTATCCGGATGCCCATAGGGATGGGGTTGCTCAAAGTAAAGCTAGAACTAATAATTTGGGTTTTATCAAAATTTATATAAAAATATTATATAATATATTGAAATATATATAAATATATAATATTTTAAATATAATTATTAAAAATATATAAATATAATATAAATATAAAAATTGAGGTGACAATAAAAAAAACGTCAAAAGAGAGCAATAAGAGCGACGAAGGAAGGGACGAAGAAACAAACACGATGGAATGCGGAACACAAGAAAACTCCAATATTACTTTTGTTTTCCACTTGCTTTTGTACTTTTTTCCTTTTTTCTTCACTTGAAAATTTGAATGCAAATGCAACTACAACCCGCCCCTTTACTATTCCGGGCCACTTCGCCCACTCGTTTTCCTACCGACCCTTTATTTTTCTTTTTTATAGTATATATTTTACAACTTGTCTAAAAGGCTCCCAAACCTAAAAAAGGAAGGAAAGAGGGTTGGAAAGTTCAACCCCCTGCCCCCTTAGGCCCTTGCCTTTCATGGTTATCTCTTTTGCCTCTTTCATTCATCTCTCTCTCTTTCTCTGATCCATCAGTTGAAATTGTTGAATAAATCATCCATTTCTTCTCTCTTTGTGTTTACTAAACTGCCAATAATTCCCGCAAACATTATATATATATATATATTACTTCAATCACTTCTTTTCTTTCATATGATATGCTTCCACTAAGCCACCCACACACACTGTTTACTCTCTAACTTTCTCTTCATTTGCTACACTTTTCTTTTTCTTTTTGATGCAACTTTGTTGTCAGAATATTAATGGTTACCAATTGAAAGCCCTGTCTTCTTCTTTCGTTCCTTCTTTCTTTTAACTTTAACTTGTCTAAAAGTACTTCCACTCCACAGTTTCCCAGTTTTCCATTTCCTACTAAATTTTCCCTTCAACTTTCCCACCCTTGCTCACCCCCTTTTTGACGGTTTATCTGAATCTGGCAGTGCAGAACTTAACTTACCAAGATAAAATTCTTCCTCACCTCTGCTAGATTTCTGGGATTCTCTCAGGTACCCTTTTAGTTTTCACTTAGCTTTTTTTTTAACTTTCCCACTAATTTTTTTTACTCTATATTTTTATATGTAGTATATATTCCAAGTTGAAGACCCATCTAAAAATTGTAGGGTTGTTTAGCTTCCCTCTACACGTTGCAATGATAATTATGTCACGGGTTAAAACGACCCCATATGGTCTTTTTTCACCCTTTTTTAGTCAATAAAATTGAAAGCGGTTTGTATGCTCAAACTTCAAAGAAAAGGATGTCTCTACTTTGGGAAACACTCAATTAAAAAATTATACTTACTACTTACTACTAATTAAGCACAAGTTCTAACTTTTCCATCGTTTTGCATTATCTTCCAACCCTAAAATCCGCTACAACATTTCCGATGATCAATAGAATATTATTATTAAGCTGCCCCAATTGTGATCTTTTTATTTTAATTGAGTTTTGCTTGAAAAAAAAAAAAAAAAACTAAAAACGAAAATTTTTGTGGTAAAAGGGCCTTTCTTTCCTTCCAAAAAAATCTTCCATGTTCTTTGTAGTTGGGATACGAGTGCCGACTTCAATGACGTTGACAAGTATCCCAGCGTCTGAATACCAGAAAAGTTGAATTTTTTTCCAATGACCATTGAGTCCCTCCTCTCCCATCGTCCCTTTTAGATTTTAATCTGTGATTTTACTGTATATAACAGTATTTTCATTTAATGCACTGAAAAGGTCAGTAAAATTATTGATTATTGTATTTATTGACGTTATTACTGTAAATAATTACTAACTAATCTTAAAAATGCACTAAATATCCTTGCTTGCAAAATCCTTAATCCTATTTCGTCCTTCTTTCGTCTTCATATGATATTCCTGGATATACTACAACTAGGACAATTTACCAAAAAAAAAAAAAAGGAAAAGCCTCGTTAGGCTTCTCCGTTCGGAATGGAAGTTTGGATTCTTTAAGACAATTCACACCTGGGGAAGGTTCCATTTCTACAGTTAAACTTTTGCTAGTTATTTCAATTAATTGTCAACTACCCTTTTGATTTGGTATCGTTGATGAGACACTTGTAGTAGGAATCACATTAGCAACTCAACCCAATCAACTTCCTCTAATTCTTCTAAGAAAAAAAAAATTGTTTGTATTAGCATATATTTACACCTAACTATCCTAAGTACAATTTTATGTTAGAATTTTGGAACAAGAAGTTAAAAAGGAAGACTTTGTACTTGGTATCTACTCGGTATTTTCTTGTACAAGCAAAGTGTTCTAGTCATGGAATTGTTGGCCTGATTCTGATTTTTTTTCATATAGTATTTATGAACAACGATATGATAATTGGAGCACGTATTTGAGTTCAGTGGGGAGAAGAATTTGATCAAGCTATGGGAATGAATAACAGAAACTCAGAAAAACATAAATGTTGATGGTCTATGACTTGAGGGGGGGATTGAAGGTTAGCTGAATGTTGCAGCAATATTGAAGCTGTTAAAGTCCAGTAGCTTAGTAGGTGAAAAAAGCTTGGCTTGGTTTCTTTCATAGTGAGAGTTTGGGGTGATTTTGAATATATATTTTTAAGGGTCACCTGGGGACTATCCGTTGATGGAATCGTCATCATCTGCTTCGTTTAAAAGGGCTCGGGCTCCTGGCAGCGGAAACCAAGTACCTTCATGCTTGGTTGATGGTTGCAATGCAGATCTCAGCAAATGCAGGGACTACCATCGGCGCCATAAAGTATGTGAAATCCACTCTAAAACTCCAAAAGTTACAATTAGGGGTCAAGAACAACGATTTTGTCAGCAGTGCAGCAGGTAAAATGATTAGAATAGCATTATGCAGATTGAACTGAGATTAGATTTTAGCGATTTGAGGTTTGTGAGTATGATTTGGTTGCCTCGCTTTTTTCTTCCACGAAATTGCAGTTTTTACTGTAAAATTTCTGGGTCACGATTTCACTTATTAACCACCTATCACTATAATCTGTTTCCAGTGCATGTTTTCGTGTAAAGTTTGTGAGATATCGAGACTGATGAGTTTCAGTATTCAATAAGATCGAATTGTTAATATTTGGCTGTGTTTTAATGTCTGATATATGATAACAGTTATCGATGAAATAAAGGATTCAATAATCCGTAGTTGAGAAATTGATAATCAAACCATTTTATTCAATTTGACCCACAGTTCTTACGTGAATGTCCATGTTTCAAGTGTATCCAATTACAAAGATAAAGATATTCTAGCACATGATTTGGGAATACATATTGTAATGGAGAAATAAATAGAATTTCTGCCGGTGATATCAGAATATCATTTTCTGCCTTATTATTAAAAAGACTATTAATGATTCCTGATGGGTCGATTGTGTCTAGAATTAGTACAGCTGCAACTGCTTACTCTCTACTAAAACTTTCCTTTCGACGCTTGAGTCGATGTAGTGCAGGAACACATGATTTTTTGACAGCAAAATATGAATGCAAATCAAATTAATAAATGCTTTGCGCCGATTTGCTCCTTACAACATTGTCTGCCCTTTGCTCTCATTCTTTTTAGTTGCGTACAATTCATTTGATAATCATATATGATTAATGTTGCTTAGTTTCTGGTGAATGTGCATTGGATTAGGTTTCATTCTTTGGTGGAATTTGATGAGGGAAAACGAAGCTGCAGGAAACGTCTCGATGGACACAACCGAAGAAGGCGAAAGCCTCAACCTGATTCCCTGTCTGTAAATTCAGGTAAGCATCTTTCCAATCACCATGGTTTCGACTGGTTTTAATGTTCAAATAAGAATCCTGTTTTTTTACCTTCATTTTTATGTGATGTATTTTGCTTTGTTTGATATAAATGAGAACTTTGCTGCAGGTTCTAGATATTTACCCTTTGGTAGCCCCCAAATATTTTCTCCTACTGCCATGACCTCTTCTTGGCTGGGGGCTGTGAAAGTCGAAACTGATATAAGCTCCGATTTAAACTTTAGCAACCGAAATTGTTTGTTCCCTAGATCCTTGTCTCACAACTACAAAGAAGAAGAGCAGTTTTCATTCTTACAAAGCAATAGTTCGTCACTCCCTGGAGTTTCAGCTTGTCAACAGCTTATCGACGCCAATCCTTCATCAAGCAATGGGGGCAGCTGCAGCCGGAAAATATTTTTAAATGGGTTAAATCAAGACATCGACTCCAATCGTGCTCTCTCTCTTCTGTCATCCCAGCCGGCTGAGACTCGGGAGATTGGTTTGAGTCCTATGGCACACTCTGGTGGGCCAGCTTCATCCTTGATCCCAAACTTGCAGTATACTGGTCTAGCAATGGAGAGTGAGCAAGTAGGAACTATTTTGGCCACCGATGGCAGTAGTAACACCAACCTCCATGGAAATGAAATGTTTCGAACCGGACATCCCGGGTTATCTGCAAGTGGTTCTCACCAGACACTATCCTTCTCATGGGAGTAATTTGTGGCCATTTCCATCTACCTTCAAATTAGAATGCTTAGTGCCTTTTAAGCAGTGGCAATTTGAAGTTGCAACTGTATGTAAGTTAAGAATGTTAATGTACCCTTGTTTAAACGAGTTCCCTATGATGTACGAATCTTTGAGGCAAACTAAACCGTTTTGTTCTGCAGTAGTAGATGTTCCACATCCCTTGTTACTATAGTTGTGAGCATAAATCAGTCATTTACACTGGCAATATTATTACCATTTGACGTTCATTTGAGGTTTCAAAACCTGAGCTGAAATTGAAAGTGTTCACGTATGAGCTATGTCTTGATTCTTCAAGGTTCAACACTCTGAAAGAGAGATCTTTGTTGCAGAGTATTTTCTGGTCCATTTAATAAATTCTGGGGTTTGTACGTTCTTGTTCAATGATATCGGTTCTTGAAAGAATTCAGTCTCTTCCCAAATATATATATATATATATATAATTTTTTTATTTTATCACGCAAGCTTTCATTTTTCCCAAACAAGAATGGTCATATTCAATGTTTTTCAGAGTGAGAGAACAGATGTTTAAGATTATCCTTGTTCATCTATTCCTCTCGATACAGTATTTTGTCTTTTACGTGTTACCATTGAAGGCAGATAAGAACTGAATTGGAATCAAATGCTATTATGAAACAACAGAACATGACAGGCATAAGAAGACGGGGAAAAAAAAAAAAAGCAAAAAGAAAATAGGACTCGATCAGTCAGGATTTAGACAATTGCTGATGTCGTGGCATATTCTTTAAGAACATCATCGACTGTGTTAATCAACCCTATTCAAGATGGCAGACACAGGCGACGGTTTATTCCTAAAAATTAAAAAGAAAAAAGAAAAGAGAGAGAGAGAAAGCCTATACACGAAACTTGTTGTATAAAACTCGTCAAGAATAAAGACTAAAATTATCAATGAACCAAACTCCTTCCCTTAGGTACATTGCCATTAATGAGTTCACGATTAAGGCTTTGCTTGATAAAAAAAAATAAAAAAAAATTAAAGAAATAAAAATTAGCGGAGGAGAAAATAAAAAAATAGAAAATATTTTTTTCATTAGTTTGCTCGGTAGAAACGATGAAAAAGTGTAAAGAAAAAAATTTTCTTTTCTTTTATTATTTGGTAT
>JBBYHK010097467.1:0-10792 GCA_038382065.1 Adansonia grandidieri | reverse complement strand
TACATTCTCAATGAATTTTTTCAATATATATTCATACATTCTCAATGAATTTATTAAAAATTTTTGGTAGTGTGTTGGTATGATTTTTTTTTTTGAATGAATAAGGTTGTAATTTTAGGATAAAGGAAGGGACATAGATGTTGAAACTAAACTTCAAACATGTTGAATTTTAAAATGACTATATAAATCAATTAAGCTAAGCTCTAAATTCATGTTGGTGTGAATATGTATACGAGACAACTATGCTTAATTTTTTATTAATCCACTTTTATATATATATATATATATATGAGATTATATCTTATATCAATGTTCAAATATATGTTTGATATACGTATCTTTTATGAATACTTTAAAAAAATAAAAATAAAAATAAAAAGTTCGTCGTAGCCACCGAACTTGACCAAGTTGTGCTTTGTTCAAACTGATTTTGATAATGAACAAGCTTGTTGATCATAATTCTTCAAATTTTTAGAAAGGGGTCAGCTTAATCAAATTCAAATTAGGGTGAGGAATTTTGTAGGAAGTTCAAAGCTTGGGTTTTGAAGGAAGATTGTCCTATGCAAACATATCAAAGTCCTGGAAAAGCAGAAGAGACCCTCCATATCCTTCAGGGTGGTGCGGAAACATCCAGGGCAAGTTCTTCCAATCAGCAGACCACAACTTGGAACACGGTTAAAAAAGTTTTTGAGACTTTGAAAGCACAATTCAATAGACGACGAGAATATATCCACTATAAAATAGAGCACTATTGATTCGGTAATTTTAGCTGATGGACAGCGTGGGCCAACCAGGGTTTCAACTTTCATGTTTATCTTCGAAGCAACAAATCACTGTTTTCTCAATTCACGCAAAAGCTTTTTCTATATTATTTTTTTTAAGGTCCGATTAATGAGTATTTATCGATATCATTAAAGATCTTTCACTTTTTCAAAAAAAAATTATATTTAATTAATTATTTTCATAAAATTAAAAAAATAATATAATAATTATATATATTTTTTCATTTTTACACAGAAGCTAGTTAATTTTTCATGTTTCTTTTTAAGTCTATTATTGGTTAATTCAGGCACCGTAACTGGATTCTGGAGGGCGACTGTTGCATCAATTACGAGTTGGTCAAAGGGTAGATTTGCCATTCTTGATGATGCATGCATTGAGTTGGATCGTGGCAGGGCACAATGCCCTATATATAGGTGAGTTATGCCAATCGACGTCTCCCAAACCATCTCTTCTCAGCTTCTTTCTTCTTCTACTAAAAGAGTTCAGTAATCTCTGCTTTGCTTTTGTTAGATTAACTCAAATGGAGGCTACGCAGAAGAGGGGGTTCTTCAAAGGCAAGCTAGCCAAGGCTTTCTCTCGAGTCCCCAAGCCGCGAACTACTTCTCATCAGCAATGTGCAGCTGGTAGCTCGCCATCATCATCGTCATCGATCTCAAATAGTTCTGCAGCAGCTCTTTTCACGGGCCAGAACTCGGCAAACTATTCGTCAATTACGTGGATGTCTACCTATCCCTGCGCCACTACCAAGCACCCAATTGCTCGTTTCCATGAACAGAAGAGTGTCGCAGATCTTCCATCATCGATGGAAAAGGTGTCTATTGCTAGCTTTAATCCACTTAGTTTCTGCGACCAGAATGTTTATCCAAATTACAAAACTCGGGGTTATGGCGACGAAGACGTCAACTTCAGGGCCGAAATTTTTATTTCAAATGAACACGAGCGTTTTAATCTTGATAGAGTTTGACTTTATCAAGAAATGATCTAAGAGACTAAGACGATAGGGTCTCTGCTAAAGCAGGAATTTCTGTTAACAATAATAATTTGGTTTAGCTACTAATTATAAAAGAATGATTAGTAATTCACGTTTGGACCGCCCCTGAATTTATATATAAGGGTACTAGTTTCTACATGTACACACTTTGAACTTAGTAAATTAATTAGTAATTGCAGTATATGAACCGATTTTGTGCCAATTTCTACATGTAAACGCCAGAATTAAGATTATATGTATGGTTGGTTCGGATTTGGATAAGTAAAAATCAGTACTGCCAGATTTTGTTGTCATTCCTATTCAATCAGTTAAGTTTTGAAATCGAAAATTAGATAATCAATTTTGTACTACTCAGCTCTACAAATTTTTGTTCAAAGGGTATGAATAAATTTCCAAGAAATTCTACTAATCTAACCTGTTTCACTTCATAAAAGAACAATTTACAAATTATAAGATAATTGATTTTTAAGAAATGACCTTTTAAACTATATATTTTTGTTTAATTACAAAAAGCGAGACATAAGAAATTACAAGCTGATGGTTTCTTTTTTTTTTTTGGTTGATGAAAGGATTCACCGTTAGGGAGATATACAATCGAGAAAAGCTTAGGGATTGAGCCAAGTAGAGTAAGACATGTCGGCATGAAACAAAGTCGGTCAAAATCGATCGAAGCATAAAGAGAAACTGCCGATTAAACATCTAAAGAGCTAAGAGAAAGAAAAGGACGGAAGGCATGTTCTCCCTTTTCCATTTCATGCCTTATATACCCGTTTCGAGAATCGGGGTTCTGCTGTGATCCCGTAGCTCATTTTGCACTCACGCTGTCACCCATCATGACTGACCAAATTAGTTACGAACAACAAATATTGTTCTCTCCTTCGGTCAGATGGTTGTCCTTTGCTTCCAGGATTTCACGGGCTTTGATTGTAGGCTGGTCGAAGCCTTACATACTACTGATTATGGCAGCAAAGTGGGCCAAGCCCATAAGCTTAGAAGGATTAATAAAGTAACCCTTTTCCAACAGTGATAACTGACAAGAAAAATGCATGAGAATTTTACGTGAACAATTAAGAAAAAAAAAAAAAGATAAAATGTTTTTCACTGCATTATGGGTGAATATTAAATTTCAATTTCGTTAAATTATTTTTATCGCACTTTCAATTCGTGATTTTAGAAAGAATTAAAAAAGATCCTCTTTTTAAGGAAGGAAATGTTGACATTATCCTTTCAATTTCAATGAATTTTAATTAAAAATAATGACACTGAAAAATTCTATTAATGCCAATAATACAATTTTTTTTTATAAATTCTTGTTTTATGTAAAAAATAAGATAAAAAATATAATAAAATTCAATTACGATAATAAAATTTAATATTAATCTATATTACAAAAATAAATTCATCAATTAATTTATTAAAATTTTAATATTATATAAAATTATAAAAATACGTAATACTAATTAATTTTTAATTTTGCGGTAATATAATTTGATGCTCACTAAGCTCTTTTTTTTGATGATGAACGTGAGCCGCATGGTTCTGTTTGGTCAAATACTATACGTGTATACTATGGTGAACTTGACAGACATAAATGCTTCCATGTGATTTGCTCCTGACATTGACATCTATTCACACTTTAAAATATTTTATTAATCAATAATATTAATTAAATTAAAATTTATCAAACTTACTTTATTGGCTGAAAAATACTTTTTTTAAAAAGAATAATAAATTCAAGAAATAAGTACTCAATTTTTTAACGAGTAATTATTTAAAAATAAGTTGTTTTTCCATGGGCAATATCTTAATTTTGTTTATCATATATATACTATAATAAGATACAAAGATAAAATACAATGTATTGTTGATGTGGATGTTTTATTTTTTTGACATGTACGATAAGTTTAAATAAATAATATATTATCAATTTATTTTTAAAATTTAAATTAAAAGAATATTTATAAAAAAAATTAAAATTTTATACCTAACATATATTATTTATTCACATTTATAAAAAAAATTCTTATCTCTTACTTAAATTTCAAATTAAATTAAAAACAAAAATTTTCTATTAAATTCTAATTTTTACAAGAATTATCAAAATGTTTATCTATAAATTTAAAAAACTATCATATTTGATAAGATTTATATTTTAAAAATTATAATCTTGTCATTTAAGTAACTTATTTAGAGAGGCCTTGGAGCCGATACTTCAGAACAGTTTTATAAACACTTAAATGGGTGATTTGGTGCAGCTTAGAGGGTGGCTTGAGTAGTATTAGAACTTCACCTTGAGCACACTTTGGTACGGTGGGTATAGAAATTATGACCTTGGTGCATCATTATTCGAGCAGGTGAAATAGCCTGGACATAGTTTGGTTTCAATTATCAATTTAAAGTTTTAGAGGCGAAAGCTAAAGTTTTTTTAAGGTAAAAATATTTTTAGGAAATAGAAAAATTTACCCTTAACTTTTATTTAATAATGAATAGAAAAATTTTAATATCTAAAGACCTTATCTTTATATTTATTTTTTATTCATTATTAAATAAAGAATTTTTTAAAAAATAAAAGCATTACACAAGTTAATAAATTAGGAAAATAAATATTTACTGAAAATTTTTAATAAATTCTTATTAAATAATGAATAATCCCTAAATTATTTTAAAAAATTTTAAATTTTTATATTAAATTTATTTAATGTACTAAATTTTTTATTTATTTAATAAATTTAAAAATAATTTATTATTTAATATTTTAAAATATTTTTATCTTAACACTTTTATTTAACGAGAATTTATTAATATATTTAGATTAAATTTGCTACTTGTGCATTTCTTAACACTTTTATTAATCTAAATATTAATTCAAAAACAATGTCATCTAAAAAATCAAATGCCAATATTTGTATCTTAACATTTTTATAGCACGATTATATATACAAAAATAAAAAAAGCATATTTACATATTTTTTTTTCTTTTTTGGGTACATTGCCAAAAAAAAATGAATAAATTAGCATATTTATATAATTATATATATTTTCTTTAACATAACATAAAAATTAGCATGAAATAAAACGAAAATAATTAATTTAAATTTAAGAACATAATTTTAAAAAATTCCATGCATTGCACAAGTTAAAAAAAAAAATTTAATCACTATATAAGTGTAATCTTTCCCTTACATTATTTTCTTAATTGAGTTGGTGTTAAAAGTATTCATGAGTCAAGTTGGACCGTGGTCTGAAATTTTTTAAAATTTTTAATTTAAACTCGAAAACCAAACTACTATTTATAAATAAATAAAAAATAAAAAATTTATATTAGTATTTATATGTTTTTATAATTACAATTAAATAAAAATAATTTTGCTATGAAATGGTAATTTGTTCAGACCGAATCAAATTATGAAAAGTTACATTTAAAGCCCGAATCATGAATAGTATTTTTTAACTCAGACAAACTCAATTCGAAACTTTATAATTATTATAGATTAACAAATTAATTAGTTAAGTTGGGCATAACTAATTTCCATATACAGATTGAGATTGAAATCGAGAATAGGGTAAACTTGCGGCAGTTGCTAGAAATAGTTAATGAGATGCGAATTAACAACAAAGTTATCTGCTAAACAAAGCTATGTTTGATCAACCGGCTCTGTACTTTTATGTCTTCACAAGAATGATGTAGACAGGTTCTATAAATCAAAATCATGTTTTCAGCCAAGCTGTAGACTAGAACCAGATTGTTTAACCTTAAAGAGATCAAAAATAAAATGTCCAGAATTGGTCTATGTAAACAGAAGAAGCCTCTATATTCGACAACTACTTAACGATGATAATCCCAGGTCCTCTTTTAAATGGGTAATCAACAAATCTGGCAATCAGGATTAAAGGGTTCTTTTTTTTCTTTTTATGTCTATAAATATAGAATTTTGCTTTGCTTGTTTTGTCTATAATCTGTTGCAAATATCATGCTCTTAAGGTCCAAGCAAGGTTTTCAGCAAGTTAATCTTTGGCCCCTTTTTTTTTTTAAAAAATAAAAATCTGATTGGTTAACATCACTAAATTTAAGGTTAATTTATAGCAGCCGCATTTGTACCATTAGATGATACCATATGTATTGCTGGAAAAATAAAAAAGTGTGTGATTAACCTAACAAGGCAGGCTTTGTAAGGGGACTGAGACAAGCTATCATGAGACAAAAAATCTTTTTTCCTTTTAAGAGATTAGATAAACAATTTGAAATGCCTTGACGACTTTAAAACAATTCCGGGTATAAAATTAGGGAGAAGTGTATGAATATGATATTGCACGGGCAGCCAAAATTGGCTTACAGCTCGACATTAAATTTGGAACGTTTCTCATTGTTACTTTCTGCCTTTTTTCTTTTTTTTCATGTGCGGTGGTTGGGAAAATTTTGTCCAAAAGTAAAGCATTATTGATGAAAAAGTTGAAGAAATTTACATTCGAGCCATGGATGATGGATAGTAATGGCAAAATCTAATCTATTTTAAAGATTTTATATCGGATCTGTTTTGAGTGAGAAGATTTTTTTTTGGGGAAAATGAATGTTCGATAGAATAGATAGTTTTTGTAAATGGTTTATCCACTCCGCTTTGCTTCGTTTTTTAAAATTATTATTTTATTTTTTTAAATATTTTATATATATTTTTATATATATTAGATATTTATATTCTAAAATCGTATGTATACTTTATATGTCTATAATATATACTAAAGAATTTTATATATTAAAATTATATTTATGAATAAATAATAATTTTTTATAATATTAAATTAAAAATAATTAATAAAAAATGAGGTGGAGCATAATAAGGTGATTATAAATATAAGTGATATCTATCGATGCAGATGCTTTCAATATTCATATAAAAATTAAAGTCAAGGTGGATAAAGGCAATCCAGTTCTTTCCCCCATTCCATTGCATCTCTAATGATGGATCATGAATTGAAGTTTTTAATGGCATATAAATTACCCGAGACTCAAACATATATGCTTGTGAAAGCTTTCTTCTATTTTGAAAGCTTTTTTTATTTTTCTGTAAAATATTCATATTTGATATCTTTATTTATCACATTATATGTATATATATATATATATATGATATTATAATCTTTTAAATAAATAAAAAAATTTTAAAAAATAAATATATGCATATACAACATTCATCCCAATCATGATAACGTAGCTTGAATTATTCAAGCATGGATCGACAGACATATCATATTCAACTTGTACCTTCCCTCAAATATGATCACGAGGATGCTCATTGCTTAATTCTTATCCTCAGGATTTAGGACCCACCAAAATAACCCCTGTGTTTCAGGTTGAGCTTATTATAAATGTTGTGTTGTTTGCTTTGATTCATTTAGCCAGTATTCATGTGGAACATGGGATGTTCAATTTTTCATGTTTTGCTCTAATAATTTTGAAGATGATCATTTTCAATTTTTTATATCACTGTATTTATTTCAAATCTTTTATATTATTTTAATAAGTATGTTTAATTCTGACATTTACACTAATTTTTTTTCTAAATACCATCTCATTTATCGTTTTCAATCTAAAGGTTTTTACAGCAAACTCTTATTATAATATAAGAAACCGAAAGCAAACAAAACTCAAGTGAAGATAAAAAAAAAAAAAAAAACATGTTGATACGAGGGTGTAAAGAACTTACTGACGTAACTTCTTTTTTTTTTTCCAAAGTAGTAAGTACTATCCCTATTGTAAATTATATGAATGGTAAAAAAATTGGTGGAGGTAAGTTGATTTCTCATTCAAAGCTTAGACTAATTTAAAATCGTTGTTGGTGTAACTTTTAGAGTTAAAAGTTATTTTTCATTGAAACACAATATTAAATAAATAATTTTTTTTTATTTTTATAATTAAAGTTATGATTTAGTAATTTAAACAGACAAATTTGAGCTTGTATGATATAAAAATTAATTTTTGAATAAAATAATTTCATCATTTTTAATTTTTTATTATTTTATACATATATTTATTTTTAAGAAATCAATTACTTACAATAATACAAAACTAAATAAAAATCTTAAATCATATTTTTTTCAATATACCTTTTATGTATCTTTTTTTAACCTAAACTTTTTACAAACCATAATGCTAAATTAACACTTGAAGCGTGATGATCGTAATGTTTAAAGATCCCCAAACTGTAATGGTTTGACGACAACACAGATGATTATGATGAACCAAACAGAAGCCCAAACCAAAAATGGCAGCTTCTTTTACTGACTGGGGCCTGAGGGTTTACCACTAGCACCTCCTACGGCCGAAGAGGAGTGTAAAAATGGTGCAAAGGCTCATGCAAGACAACCGGACAAACAAAAAAAAAAAAAAAGAAGGGGGAGCTATCAGCCAGCTGCCTCTTGGCTCTTGCTGCCGCTGATGGGACTTGCCCCTTACGATTAACCACCCCACTAAACGTGACTTCCTTAAGGAGAAGTTTACCCAAAAATGGACATGGGTCCACGTGTCATTATGGTTGACGTTGATGGTGTCTGCCTTAAAATGAAATGAAATCTGACATTTGATATTGTACTTGGAGAAACGGGGACCCCCTCCTTACCTTTATCTTCGGCATTTAGATTTCAATCAACACTCTGGTCCCCCCGACTGCATTGATTTTTCGATTCCCTCAAAATCCAACTAATTAGTGTCGTAAGTGATAACTCTCTTTACATGCTAGTTTGGGGGTTTTGCCATCGTTTCCAGTTTGGGTTTTGGGGCATTAACAACAGTAGCGAATGCCATTATCATCATCATCATCATCATCATCATCATCATCATCATATTTTTTTTCATTCAAATTTTCCACTTCTACCTTCTTCTATAAAACATTATCCACTGTATATTTTAACCTATACATTAAAATAATTTTCGTTACAAACTCCCAATCTAAATCTACACGTGAGAAATTTGTTTGAATTCTAGATTTTAACCTAGCTACTTACCATGGTTGTTGGAAAAAAGTTGCATTGAAAAAGACGTAATTAAAAACTATGATAAAAAATATGATTTAAAATTTTTTTTAAGTGTTTAATATTATTATAAAAATATTGTAAGTAATTGATATGTTAAAAAATATATTTAAAATGATAAAAATTTAAGATAATAATAAAATATAATTTATTATTTATTATTTTTAATTTTGATTAACAAACAATGATTTTAACTACAAAAGTATTTTTTTTTATTTAACGTTACAGCTGCAGGTATCCACAACTTCTAAACTAAAAGACCGTATCAATAGCAATATCAAATGGGGTCGGAGAGGCATTGGCAGTCACTTTGCAATGGGTACCGGTACAATCGGTAGAACTAAAATCATAGATTAGGATCATTCAAATCCATGCAATGCAATAAGATTCCTTCTTTTTCACCAAAGAACCAAAATTCAAAAACCGCAAACCTTAAAACCCCAAGTAGGGAACAGAACCATCAGTCTTGAGCTAGAAAAAAGTTGGTGGCTAATAGGGGAAATCAAGACATTACCCAAGGGGCTACTACAAACAAATGAACGGAAGTTGATGAATCTAACTTTTTTTTATTAAAATAATATTTTTTTAATTTTTCCCTTTAAGCTTTTTTTAATTAATTTTTAAAATAAATTTTTTTTCTTAATTCGGGTGAAAAATTTGCAAATGAATAGTCTATTTGTCAATTATATATAAAAAATTAATAAATTAATTGTTGATTTTTCATGTCAATCATTGAAAAATCAGCAAGTGATTAGTCAATTTCTTAATGGTCGGTGAGAAATCGCTAATACCTGATAAGATTTTTTTTATACTATGTTATAAAAGAATTATTTGTAATTGATTGAGAAATTAACATGTAATTAGCTAATTAGTGAGAAATTGACTAATCAAATTTATTACAAATTAAAAAAATAAAAGTAAAAATTAAGGGTCAATTGATTAGATGATTTTGCAATGCTATGAAAATCGGCTTATGAAAAATGATTTTTCAATTGCCACCTTTTTTTTTTTGTTTTAACTTCAACAAATCAACATTTCAAACGTTGATTTCTTACGTGTGCATGCGAGTAATTGATATTTAAAATATTTTTCAATAAAAAAATAAAATAAATTTTTCTTTGAGAACTCACCTCCAAGACAAGAAATTAATAAATTAGGTGTCAATTTCTATTAAAAAAATTAAAAAATCAACACTTAATTTACCAATTACTTATGTATTTCTGCACAATTAATCTCTTATTTACTGATTTTTTACTATAAATCAAAAAAATATTTCAAAAATTAATCAAAAATTACGTAAAACGAAAAAAATAAAAAAACTGTATAATTTTAATAGAAAAGCTTCAACTGTGCTTTGCTTTCGACAGATGGACTAAAGCCATCTGTAAAATGGCCCCCACTCCTGAATCCTGATTGATGATTCACGGACGTCGTGCAAATAAAAGCAAAGAGATGGTTAGCCTAGCCATCGTAATCTAATGTGGGGAAACTGAACCCTTAGGCTTTTACGGAGACTAGAGTACTGTACCTCCTCCCTCCTCTCTAGTGTCTATCAAGGATTATTGTGGTGATTTGTGTTTTTCAAACCAGAGTTGTTCATGTTCATGTATCGCACCTTTAATATATATATATATATATATATATATATATATTTATTTATTTATTTATTTCATGTTCATGTATCGTACCTTTAATTTATTTCAAAAATTTATTTTATTATTTAAAATAAAAATAGTTTTTATTTAAATGTTAATTTAGAAGAACAATTTAAATTAAAAAATTATATTAAAAATACAAACTGAATTTATTAAATTGAATAGACCATTCGGTTACGAGTATCGTTACTTTAAAACCATCCAAATAAATGAATTTGAGGTGCATCGTATTACATTAAAATTCCACCAAGCAAATCTAACGATCGATCTAATATTAATGAATTTCAAGTATCACACATTTCTCGGCTCATTATTAATTCTTGGCCTTCTTAACTAT
>JBBYHK010096930.1:0-41981 GCA_038382065.1 Adansonia grandidieri | reverse complement strand
TAACTCAAAACATAGGTTTCAATAGGCATCCGATCATGCCTAGCCCAAAATGATCGGTGGCGACTCCAAGCATTGGCCATTTCGTGATGGTCATCTGAGACCGATAAGACGAGTGATTCATCTTATGGTCCCTCTCACTGTATCATAAGTCAAGAATTTGTACATTCTTGTTCTCATCACATTGCCAAACAATAGTCTCAATCAAAAAGACATTTCTAAGTCAGGACAATATTTTAAGTCGTACGCACCCATAGATCCGCCAAGATCCACCCCCGAGGTACGTTGCGACACTACCTACCTCAGTCCTCAAAGAGCAGGATGCTTATCAAAGCCCACATAAGCTAGTGGCACCTACCTACCTTAGTCTTCAAAGAGCAGAATGCTTATCGAGACAAAGCCCACACAAGTTGGTGGCACCTACCTATCTTAGTCATCAAAAAGCAGAATGCCTTTTTTTGCCTACCTTAAAGCCCAAGCAGACTGGTGCACCTATCTACCTTAAGAGCTAGGCATATTTTTTTACCTACCTTAAAGCCTGCATAAGTTGGTGGCACCTGTCTACCTTAGTCGACAAGAGCTAGATGTTTTTTTTTTTACCTACCTTAAAGCCTACATAAGCTAGTGGCACCTATCTATCTTAGTCCATAAAGAGCTGGATGTCTTTTCTTACCTACCTTAAAGCATACCTAAACTGTTGGCACCTATTTACTTTAGTCTACAAAGAGCTAAACATTTTTCTTTACCTATTTTAAAGCCCACACAAGCTGGTGGCACATGTCTACCTTAGTCCATGAAGAGTTGGATATCTTTTTTCACCTACCTTAAAGCCCACATAAGTTAATAGGACCTGTTTGGGGTTAAACCTAAAAAATAACCTAGTAGGGAGGTTAAACCCTATAAAACTTATCAAAATTTTCTTTTCTACAAATATATTTAACCTATCTCGATTTGATACTAAATAACTCTTTACTTCTCTACGGCACAGGAAACCACCTTCATACTTGAACAAAATGGTGTCTATTTGTCTTTGCCCTCTTCCTAATATTTAGTGATGGCTAAAGAGGAGCAGCTGTAAACACCTCTTTTTGTCTATCCCATTTTTAGCACCCTAAGACTCAATTGAAAGATGATAAAATCAAAAATCAAAATGAAATTGAGGGATGACTATCGAATGCAATGTCATCAGGCACTATTAGGCGACACGGTGCCAGTTGAAAATTTTTTTGGGAAGGTCTGAAATGCGTATGGGCTGTATTAAAGAAAAATATAAAAATGAGGCATCAAATGCCACTTTTCACGATGTCATTAAGGTTATTCAAATGAATACACAGATCAATTTCCCATTGTTTGTAACCAAGTTAATGTAACTCAGGAAACCATAGGTATGCACAAGCTGTATTAATGCATAAATATTGATATAGGATCTTGACGTCGCCAGAAACTTGAATTTTCACATGCATTATTGCTTCAAAAGGGTTTGGTATCGAGACTTAAGGTATGGTATCGATACCTAACCTATTTTTATCAATACAAAGCTTAGCAGTAGCTAAAGGTATGATTTTTGGCAAAATGTATCGATACACAAGCATGAATATTGATACAAATCCATGGAGCATTGATACAGGCCTCTAAGTCTTAAGACTATAAGCATTTTTTTGCTCCTAGTATTGATAAATAGCTCATTGTATCGATACTAATGGGTAAAAAATACCTTGTTTATCGATACAAAATGCTTTATATCAATACACCAAGGCATTTTTGCCTAGTTTAAACCACTTTTCAGCTTTCCAAAATCTGATTCGGACATGTTTTTTACACCAAGAAGCCATCATAAAACATTACAAACCTTGACTATGGGCTTATGATATAATTTAAACCGATTTTGAAAGCCCAAATAACTATGACAAGGGTCACTTTCATAAAATATATGGTTGTAAGAAAACATGGCAAGCATGTCTCCAACTGTAGGCTGTCATAGCTTTGTTGCCTCCCTGCTCAGCATGGCAGAGCTACTAAGAAGAAAACCAGCTGAGCATAGTAGCTGGAGATGTCCCCTGATGCAGGAGAGAAAGATTAAAAATGCCATTACTTTGTCTCCTAAAGGCCTTGGCTAAGCAGTGAATTTAGGAGAGACTTCCAATTATCTAAAAAAAAAAACCTTTAGCCACTTTTTAAAAAAGCACTCTAGCAATCTTAAAAAAAAAGACTAGATCTATTCCCAAAACTCCTCCAACAATCCCCAATTCCAAAACACACCAAAAACACTATTCTATTGCTTTTCACCCTAACTATCTTCCATTCCTGTAGCTTCCTAAAACCACCACCAGAAAACTTTCAAAAACTTAACCTTTCATACACTTTCACCTCAAAACACGCCATCAGCAACCATATTACCAAAAAACTTATTCCTTTCATCCTTTTCTTGCTAAATAATAGCAAAAAGATGGAAACAATATAGCTTAAAGTTATTACTTTAAGAGAGGAGGAAAGTTCAAGCTTTTATTGGTATATTTTTACCTTGTTCCATACATTTTCTATTTTTATCATCCACTTCATTTTAGTGAGGCCTTCATGCTGCCATGACCCTTCTGAGACTCTCATGCATTATTGTTGCCTTGGTAGTGGTAGTCTTTAGGTTTTTGATGATCCTTTTAACACCTTGATGTTGTTTGGATATATAAACTAGACATACTTCATTTATATCATTGCACAGCCTCTGTTCATGCTTTTTTTGCCATGTTCCATGGATATTCACATATCCATCTCATATTTAAATGGTCATCTTAACATGTCTTATGCATGTTCATACATTTTCTTGTGTTTAAGGAGTCTCATGAAATCAAAATACTGTCTTGACAACTCCAGCATCCATTTTTTTATTTAAATGTGTTCATATATCTCTATGCACCTTATTCGTCATCTTGTTGTATTTTTGTCAACCATTTTCATGTTAAAATGTCATCTTTGTATGTTGGCATGTTTAATCCATGTTCATCATTGTATGTGCTATATTTTATTTATTACGTCTTCATTAAAATGCTTGCTTGTTTCCTAGAAACCTGATTTTCAGAAAAATCCCTAAGTTAAATTCATGCTACCTCTGATAGATGAAGAATAGCATGAACTTAATGTTTTCATTAAATTGGTATTCCAATCTTTGGGATAAAACAAATATTTTAGCTCTGGATTCATGGTGACACAAGTTTAAAGATGTTGTTTTTCAAGCAAAAGAACCCCCTTTTTTAGTCAAAAAACACTAAGACTTGATCTCGAGTTCAACACCTTTATGGCATGGTCAACGGGTTATTTCATTGTCCCAAACTACTCTGAGATTATAGAATAAACTCATAATGCTCGTGTTATTATTTTCCTATGTTATGAATGTTTGAACATCTAAAATTTGAGTTTGACCTCCAAGGAACTTGAAAAATCAAATAATCCCCTATTTTCATCAGTAGTCTGACTTTTAAAAATTATTTTTTAACCATAAAAAATTTTCTTTTATTTTTATAAAATTTTCCCATAAAGGGAATCAAATTACCTTTCTAAAGGTATCTTGCCTACCATTAGATCATCCTGGATGAAAAAGTCATGATTTTTTGAATCTTTGCTATTTGGAACCCTTGAAACTAGCGTGCAATATTCTGTTTGAGCCATTTTGGCCCATTAAATGATTTTTATGAAATTTTTAAATATTTTTTAAAACATTCACAAAATTCTTTTTCTGGAAAGGTATTATTCATGATCTAATGATTCTAAATAATCTAGGAACAATTTTTCAAAATCCATCATGCCCTTTTACTTATACATGCTCCCAGTGTGAAGACAGTCCTAACTTCAAAAATTAGTTTCACCTAGAAAATAATTTTCTAGGATTTTTGAAATACTTTTACATTAAACCTTATCAAGTTACCTTTCCAACGGTCCTTTGTTTACCTCATGAAGCTTTTGGATGCACCTGAAATAAATTCGAGAAAGGAAAAGACATGATGCAATCCCTTATTTTCTTAACTTAGTTTTTGAATCTCCTACTATCGAAACATTTGAACGTCTCAAAATGCACTCGATTGGTTCCCCTACAGCACAAGCCTTTTAAATTTGGATCAAGGCTAAAATAAATGATTTCGTACTAGATATCTCCTTTCCCCCATATTAAAATTTTTACTAGTGGAGATACTTTAACTCTATTGCTCGAGGGGATACCCTAAGCCCATTTTCAACTCAAAACTTAAATTTTCTTTTTGGATCCACCTTCAAGATTTTTGAGCCTTATCTGAAGCTATTAAAAATTATTATTTTTAGGGATACTCTAACCTCACTACTCTAAGGGGATCTTTAACCCTATTTTTAATTAAAAATTCAAATTGTTTTTATTCCTAAATATTTCCTAACTCTATCCTTGAAGATACTCTAACCTTAGCTCATCAAGGGGATACTCCAACCCCATTTTACCTTAAAAAAATCCAAAATTTTCTCTATTCCAGATAACTTAGACTGCTTTGATTAAAATCATCTTTGACCCTCAAATCACCAATGAATCCAACTGGTCTCTAAAATTGTCATCCTGATTACTTTAATAATCGAAGGCAATTATGGGATACATTTTGATCGTCCTTTCTTTTTACATTCTTTTATTTGTTATTGCTTGTTCATGATATTATTATATTTCTCTTTTTCTGTCTTACTAATATGTTTCTTTTTGTAGTGATTATCGTGCATTCATGTGTAAAATTCAATTTTCAATAAAACTTACAAGGCAATGTTCTATGTTGGTATCTCTCCAGTGCCTAACATGGAACATCCAAAAATTTTTAATCCAATCCAGACATTGTTTTCATGAAAATCCCGATGTTCCTCACATCATTGAGGCATGTAGGTGAGCTAATTTTCTTAAAAAAAGGAAAAACCCAAATCTAAATCTATAAAATTTTATGCATTAAAAGGAATTATATCTAAATAAAGACTAAATGGAATCGATTTACCTGAGACCAAAGTGAGACATAGTTAGTAGGTACTGATTTTGGGCATCGTGGGAAAGTTAATCCTTCCCCGTGCTAACCAACTCCTAAACCAAACCAATGAATCTCTGAACTTTGTAGACCTTGAAATCGATGTTTCGAGTTTTGTAACTTCAAATATTGTTTTGAATAGGCATCCGATCCTGCCTATCCTAAAATGATCGATGGCAACTCGAAGTTTATGGCCACTTTATGGTGGCCACCCAAGACTCGATTGGATGAGCGATTCACCCGAGGTCTCCCTCTCCTTCACATTATTATGCCTAATCCAAATCTCAATCATAGGATAACTCAAAGGCTCGACCACAACCAACCATTATTTATTTTAAGTCAAACACGCCATGCCCTTCGGACCGTCTGAAGTTTTAAAGCTAGTTACGTGGCGACGGCTTGGCGACTCCATTAGGGACCTAGAGATTTAGGCCTATAGCTAGTTATTGCTCATTCGGCTCTTAGTTTTTTGGTCTCCATAATTATTTAGATATAATTCTTTTTTATTTTTGTCTATTAATCTTTATTGTTTATGTTTTTGTCTTGTGATTATTAGGGATCATTTATTCCTAAATAAATGTCGATTTGAATAAATATGGCAATACGGGAGTAAAACAAAAAGGTTTTATTCTTTCTCTAACACACACTGTGCACTTGCATTTGCACTGGATTCCTACTAGAGACCATGGTATGGTTAGTATCCTAATTATTAGGAGGAAGTGAGCCATCCATTTTCATGAGTAACCTTCCATATAGACATGGCAAGACCTTTCAGGGTGTAAATTACCTATGTCTCTCGTGAGTACCCCTCCACACTTGCATAGGGAAATACATCCACTGGATCAAACCCATTCCACTAAACCTACGATGGGCCTAGGATAAGGGTGCCTCGACTATTCTTATCAGACGAAAAAGTGATTTGGATATCAGATTAGGCATCAACTCAAGCCCATATAGTGAACTTTACGAGTTAAACCCTGTAAAACCATACCAAATTACGACTAGAATAACCCGGAGAGTAAGATCACCTGGGGAAACATTTCTTACCTATACACCATGGTTATGTGGGCGATGATGGATGAACATTGTCACCAGCATTTGTTATTTTTATTTTCATGATGATTCCTTTAGGATATGCCATTAGGTTTGACTGTAAATCCTCATTAATAAATAGGTAAGGAAAAGTGAATGCCATTACCTATAATGCCATCTTAAAATAGTTATATCTGATCGGAATAAGCCATCATGCTACCTGAACGATGGCTTAGCATGTACTTAACATAGATGTTGATGAACGAATGTCACCATTTAAACAGTCAATCTTAGTCTCTTGAAGTATCATGTTACTTCGTGAAGAGGCAATTTTAATGCGGACATACCGATATGCTGCCCGTTTAATACCTCAACATTCATGATCCTCATGTCTGCCGCTAGGCATCATACCGCCTATTCTTAGGGTAAATTTTATGATACATTTTTGTTGCTATTCCTTCATTTCTTTATCTTTTGCCTATTATTTCGTATTGGTTACTAACTTATTCCCTTTTTTACTTTTTTTTTTCACCATGCATCATTTCATCATAATCACCATCACTATGGGACAATTGGTCAATGGTTCAGTGTTCATCAAGGTCTATCTGTCATGAAGCAACAGTCTGCTTCAGAGCTAAAGCCTTTTGAGGAAGTCCAAGCATGGTCAGAACACTGACAGCGTGAAAATGAAGATGTCCTTAAACCAGGGTATATCTTAATAGTGCATGAAAGATCAAGATAGGGTACCGTCAAAATGATTGGCAAGATTTAAGGATTATATGGACCAATTGGACAATACCGAAAGGGAATTATTCGCTAAGAGATACAGAGATATTGCTTTTGTGCTCCAAGTCCATTTGGATGTCAGTTTGTTGCAAGTAGTATCTCAGTTTTGAAATCCAACATATCGGTGTTTCACTTTCAATCATGAAGATTTTGTCCCCATGTTTAATGAATACACTACATTACTCAACATTGAAGGAGCAAAGGTCGATAGAATCAACTGCAAGGCTTTGAACCCTCTTACTTTCAAAGAAAGATTAGCTCAAATCCTTGGAGCAATAGAGTCTTGGATTGAGAGTCATCTCAAAACAAAAAGGAATAGTGAATGCATATCATGGGCTAGTTTGAAAGAAGCAATGGCGAGTAACATTGACATTAAAAAAATCCAAGATATCTATGGTTTGGCGATATATGGTTTGGTTATATTCCCAAAGACATTACGCTATGTTGAAGCTACGATACCAGATATTTTTCTAGTTTCTGCTGCAACATCAATCCTGCATCGGCCATCATTGTTGAAACTATTCGAGCTCTTAATTTTTGTAAAAAAATAGGTACAGGTTATTTCATTGGATGTATACTGCTCCTTCACATTTGGCTCTTAGTCACTTTAGTCTCAAAGAAAATAAGACATCGTACTACTTTTTACCTAACTTTAGCCCTATCTCTAAGGTACTTAAAAATGAATGGCCTCCAAACAAATCTGAAGAGTAATGGGTCCAAAAATTTTGGAACCTCAAAGGGGAAGAGCTAACATGGAAGGCCTTTTGGTTTTCCCCATAAATGATCATATATCGATGTAGAGATTATAGTTGTGTGCCGCTCATGGGATTATAGGGAAGCACTAGCTATGCACCCTTGTTAGTCCTTCAACAATTCTAGTGCCATTAATCATCCCCTTTGTCCAAACCTAGAGTTATGGGATTTTGACTATGGTGAGCCTACTTACAAGTCAAAAGTTTAGCTAGCCTTTCATGCATGGAAATAATCCTACTGCATGAAGAGATATTGGAGAGAGAGTAGTATGACCCTAGGATATGATGAATGAAGAATCTGTCGCATTAATGATGCCTTGCCCCTGTTTAGTATCAGGACATCACAAATACCAGTTGACGAATTTCCCTCTAAGATTGAATTGCTCAAGTTAGATTCAAACAAGAAAATGCAACCTTTGCCAAAAAGACTACTCGATTAAAGGAGGAAAATAGTCAATTGAAAATGGACCTCTGCCTCTAGGATAGCAAGGTGAATAGGGCTGTCAAGGAGAAAAATCACCTCAAGAAGGATCTCGAGAGTTTGAAGAAAGATTATGTGGCCCTTAACAAAGCAAGCAAGTCCTAAAGACTTAGAAAGTCATCGATTGACTGAAGGATAAAAATTACTACTATCAAGAAGAAACTACATCAATTGAGAGAAGTGGCTAGGGTCAATACGAAAAAGCTTGTTAGAACCTGTGCTCTTGCATCAACTTACTGAAGGAATAATGAAAGGTTAAAAGCTTAAGTCCAAGATTTGAGAACAAACCAGGTTGAATAATAGAGCTCTAACACATAAAATTCAAGATTTAAAGCATTCTCTTCAAGCTCGCCAAGATCAAGTCAATCCATTGGTGAGAGCCTCCGAATAGTGGGAGCAAGAATGGCTTCAAGTGGTTACACACACACTAAAACTATCAGGACCATAATCGCCATCTCACAAAGCATATTTAGGTAGCTCAATTGGAGGTTAAGAACATGATAGATGTAGCTCGATCCCTAGCACGTGATATCTTGCCCACTAGAGCCCATAAGCAAGACTTGTTATATTTCTTGGACATGTAATTAGGCAATGTAACCTTGTCAGGCATTTTTAAATGTAATTATATGCAATCGGGACATTTTGTTGCTTTAATGAAAGACACTATTGATGGAGCTACCCCTTAATCTAATTTTTTTTTTTTTGCATTTGCATGACTAACCTAATTCTTTTATTGTTTTATTCATCCATTTATCTTCATGATCACATATTCACTCTCATTACATCAAACATACATATCATAAAGGCCTAATCCAGTAATAATTTAAAGTAAAAGAGCTCTAAAACATGAAACCCATAGTTTGCCATTAGTATAACACTCGTAATCGTCAAAAAACAATGGAAAATGATCACCAGGCCTTCATTGAAAGACCTAAACTCATTTATAAAGAGTTTCAAGAGCAATCACTCCATAAGAATGAAGAACTCTAAGCTCAGATTGTCAAACTAACCAAGTTATTGTCCGATGTATTGAAGGAAAAAGGGCAGATAAGCATAGTCAAGGCAAGAAAAGATTCGACCAATCCTAAAAGCAATTTGAATGGTGGTACTAAAGCCACCAATGCTCAAGAAGGGGCATTGCATAGGTAGTAGCCTCCAGCAGCAAATATTCCACCAACCCAGCCATTCATTTACATCAATCCTACAATAGCATCCCATTTGATTCAAGCATTTCAAGGTGCAGGCCCTTCACGGCAAGGCCTATAATCTCAGACCTCGATGAGCAAATGTAACAAGAGAAAACAAAGAGGCCCTCAAAAAATGATGAGGACTTGAACAAGTATTAGTCACTAGAGAAGCACCTTCGAGCTATTCAAGGAAGTAATACATGCAAAATCATTAGAGCTGGTTTCAATCTTATTATCCCTCTTAAGTTTAAAGTGCCTAATTTTTTAAAACATAATGGGACTACTAACCCCACTGCCCATCTTTGCATGTATTATTGTAAAATAACAAGTTATAAAAAGAATGATAAACTACTAATCCATTGCTTCTAGGATAGTCTTACTAGGGCAGTTTTCTGATGATAAATAGGGCTTTATCCTGTAAGAATTCAAATTTAGGCAGATTTGGCACGCTCATTCCTTGAATAGTATAAGCATGTGTATGAGTGGACTCTAGATTGCCTCTCCCTCATGACCATGGAAGAGAAATCTTTTGAGAACTTTAGGCAATATGCTCAAATATGGAGAGAGAAAGTAGGCCAAGTTCATCCCTCTCTAACTGAACAAGAAATGAAGATCATCTTTGTTGGCACCTTACGAGCTCCTTACTATGAAAGGCTGGTAAGAAGCACCACGAAAAATTTTACCGACATGGTTATATCGAGTGAAATTATTAAGAATACCATCAAAAGTAGCAATATATCCATTCCAAAATCATCTAGATCAGTCAAGAAAATAGTAAAAAAGGGTAAAGAAAAGAAGGTGAATGTTGTTGGTAAAAATCATGCTAGGCTTAATCGGAGTCTGCATCTAACATAGCCTATGTACCTCTCCAGCATGTTGAATACAGGTCTTAATCCTTACTCACCTGCACCACAATCAGTTTATATCATCAGGTTTGCTCTAGTAATGAGCTTTATGCCATATCCTATTCAAAATGCAACCTAGAGTGCACAACCTCATAATATGATCGAGAAACCTCTAAATAATCAATAAGCACACCGAGAAAAGAGCATTTTAAACCACTCCCTTCTCTTATAAAGTGATTCACTCTCGCTTATTGGCAGGTAAACTAGTGGCCCCAATATTCACAAAGCTAAGATCACCACCGTACCCCAGATGGTATGATGACAATGCTTATTATGAATACCATGCTAGAGTGCAAGGCCATTCCATTGAGAACTACACTTCATTTAAAAGAAAGATGGAATGTTTACTAGTAAAAAGAGTGATTAAGGTTGAACAAGGGCCTGCACCAAATGTTGGAGCCAATGTACTGCCTAATCATGCCGAACCAAGAGTAAATGCGATATATTACAGGAAATGTTATTGGGTCAAAAGAAGCATTAAAGAAGTCAAAACCCCAATGAGCAAAGTCTAGCAAGCTTTCATGAAAGTTGGAATAGTAACAGATAATAAAAATCAAAGAAGATATGCCACTGAAACATCCTACTACCAATACATCAAGGATACAATTTGCAACATTGTCTATCATTCTTACAAATGGTCCAAGGGATGATAGATCGATCCGAGATTGAGTACTATGAGGAGTGGATGAACACATTGATCCATCTATTAATGCCACAGATGAGGAGTGGCCTACCAATGATTGAATCTCAAGTTATCTGTCTCTTTTGGGCATGAAAAAGAAAGATAATAAAAGTTTTAGGTAGCATGTTTCGAGATGGGTGGAGGAGGCTGCCCAAATTCATCCTTTATTGACGAAAAAAGAGATGATTGTTAGACTCATTGGCATATTGCAAGCTCCTTATTACAAAAAGGTAGTGAAAAACTTCCTGAAGAGCTTCATAGATGTAGTCATACTCTGTGGGATGATCGATGAGGCAATGAAAAATGAATCGGGTAGAAAAAATATGCAAAGATAAAGGGAAAGGAAAAATGAAGGCTAGTCGCAACCAAAATCTGGCACTGGAGCCAATTGGTCTCAAACTCATGCTAAGTTAAACCTAAAGAGAATGGCCATTAAAGAAAACTACTAGATTGTAGAAAACATAGAAGAAGTTAGAATGTGAATGAATTTGGTTTAGCAAATCATGGTGCAAGCTAAGCTACTTAATGCAGTGAGAAGACAGAGGAAAAATTTTGCAACTTCTGTGATTTTCATATTGTTTACGCCCACACTTTTCAATATGCAGAGAGTTTTCTGTTATTGTTCAAAAGATGATGAACGAGGGTAGCATCAAATTTTATGATGAAATGTAAACCTCGTATACTGAGTTTGCAAATGCAACACCATCTGTCAACACTATAGAAGAAGAAGAGGGTAATCCTCTTTATAAGGTTGGAAGGCCATTGATCTTGTATGATAATTGATTGAGAGTCAAAGCTACCCCTGTTCAGTCCATGCCAAGGATGATCATTCAACTTCTATCTCATTTCCCTTATAAAGATGATAAGGCGGTTCCTTAGAACTATGAAAGCAAAACCTTAATCTTCAAAGAATCTAGTCAGCAAGTAACAAGCATTGATCTTTCAAGGGCAAGTCACCTAACTTGGAGTAGCCAATATGATGCCCCAATAGCATCAAAAAGTGAAACTCAATAAGAAAATACTAGTCTTGTTCCTCAAGCACCGAAATATGCAATCAAAAACTTAGATTTGGTAGTTTTCAAAGGGCCAGTGAATAAAAAAGAAGCTACAGAATTTTTCAAGTTCATCAAACACAGTGAATACAACATCGTCGATTAGTTGAACAAGCAACCTGCCAAGATATCTATGTTGTCACTACTGTTGGATTCTTAAGCTTACAGGAATACCCTTCTCAAAGTTTTGAATGAGGCCTATGTCCATCCCGCATTTCTATTTGTCAGTTGGATCGCTTAGTGAGCAACATCACTGTCGATAATTGCATATCCTTTAACGATGATGAAATCCCACATCGAGAAAGAGAAAACTACAAAGCCCTTCATATCACCACATATTGTAAAGGCACCACATTGTCCAAGGTGCTCATTGATAATGGGTCGACTTTAAATGTAATGCCAATGTCATGCTTGAACAAGCTCCCTGTTGACGCATCTTATATCCAGAATAGTCATACAATTATGCCAGCATTCGATGAGACTTGCCAGAACTTTATAGGGAACATCACCATTCCACTCCAAATAGCCCATGTACTTACAAAGTTAACTTCCATGTGATGGACATTGCTCCACCGTATAACTGCTTATTAAAAAGGCCTTGGATTCACTTTGTTGAGGTAGTACCTTCATCGTTGCACCAAAAATTAAAATCATCAAGAATAAAGTTTTCAGTATCGAAGGAGAAGAAGTTATCATTGCTACTACCTCAACTGATGGCCCATATCTCAAACCTGACGAAGGTATCCCAGAATACTCTTTCCAATCCTTTGAGTTTGTCAATGCGACTTATGTCAAAGATAGGTTATCGATAGTTCAGGCTTACTTATTAGAGAGTACTCATATAGGTTTGAGGTTCACTACCGGCAAAGGTGCCTAGGCTGGAAAGGGATTCAGAAAACACTTCCTAGGGATTACTGAAGCTTTAAAAGTTGTTAACCAGATTGATAAAATAGGGCTAGGATTCAAGCCCAATGTACAGCAAAAAAAAACCAAGCTTAGAAAAAGTGTAAGAAGATGATGGCCCATTTGTTAAGATAAGACATGGAGGATAAGCCAATGATATTCCCACCACTTCAGGAACGTTTTCACCCAAGGGGACATGTAAATACTGACTCCATTGTGCTATGCTCATATTGAATAAGGCATTCAAGGATTTCTCCACCAATGCAATTGATAAGCCAGAATGTCAACCATAAGTCTAGAGACTGGTCTGTGCCCTCCAGGATTTATTCTGAGTGTTTGGACTGAGATTGAAATTCTTGTACTGTTCAAGTCTGTTTCAAAGTAATGCTATGAACTAAACCTACATGACCTTGCCTAAAAGCATCATGGGATCCTTTGTGTGGGCATCTTCTATTAAATGTTATCAATGAAAATGACTAAGCATTATGCATGTCATTCTTTATGTTCATAGCTTTTATCAACCTCAGACCTTTCTTTACATATTTTCCACCTATATTTTTTTAATATTTTTAAGTAGCTCGATGAAGGTAACATGAATATTCATACTAAAACTTCATAAATTAATTTCAAGTAACCAATTTATGCCAGTAAGGTCGAATCTAAAAAAGATCCTAAGGAAAACATTATACCTTTAGACCTACTACGACTAGTTGAACGGGAAAAAAATATATAGTACCTTATGAAAAACCGACCGAAACCATAAATCTTAGAATAGAAAAAGATAAAAAAGAAGTCAAAATCGAACTTTTATAAAACCATTAACTCAAGCTGAACTAATAAGTCTCCTCTAAGAATATCAAGATGTGTTTGTCTAGTCCTACCAAGACATGCCTGGATTAGATACCAACATTGTGGTCCATAAACTTCCCCTCAAACCTGAGTGTAAACCCATACAACAAAAGCTCAGAAAGATGACACCTAAAATGCTTCTAAAGATTAAAGAAAAAGTGTAGAAGGAATTTAAAGTAGCATTTCTTGAGGTAGCCAAATATCCTGAATGGGTAGCCAATATAGTCCTAGTTCCTATGGTAAAGTGCGGATGTGTGTAGATTCTAGGGATCTAAACTGAGCTAGCCCAAAAGATAATTTCCTTTTACCTTACATCGATATCTTAGTAGACAACATTGCCAAAAATGCATGGTTTACCTTCATGGATGGGTTTTCGACTTATAACCAATCAAAATGGTAGTTGAAGACATGCAAAAAGACCATATTCGTAACCATATGGGGCATTGTTTACTACAAAGTGCTACCTTTTAAGCTCAGGAACACTAGGGCAACTTACCAAAGGGCAATGGTAACATTGTTCCATGATCCTATGCAGAAGGAAATCATGATCTATGTGGATGATATGATCGCTAAGTCACCAAAGATAGTGAACATGTGGCCAGTTTATGAAAACTCTTCAAAAGGCTTCGCAAATACTAGCTCAAGCTAAATCCTACCAAATACACATTTGGTGCCACATCCGATAAACTATTGGGTTTCATTGTGAACGAGAAAATAATAGAGGTTGATCTTGACAAGGTTAAGGCCATTCAGAGTCTACCACCACCTCAAACTCAAAAAGAAGTGAGAAATTTCTTGGGAAGACTAAACAACATAGCCTGAACCATATCTCAATTGATCAACAAATGTGATCTGATCTTTCGGCTGCTTCGAAAACAAAATCCTAGAGAATAGAATCAAGAATGCCAAAAAGCTTTTGATAAGGTCAGACATTACCTTTTGAACCCTCTAATACTTGTGCCACTAGTGCCGGGCCAGCCGCTAATCCTGTATCTATCAATTCTAGACAAGTCGATGGGCTGTGTATTAGGACAACATGACGAATTAGGAAAGAAGGAATAGGCTATCTGTTACTTTTTAGAATATGAAAATAATTATTCATTCGTAGAGAAGTTATATTGTGCTTTAGCTTGGACAGCCTGGAGGTTAAGGCAATACATGCTATACCATACTATATGGCTAATCACCAAGCTTGATCCTATCAAGTATTTGTACGAAGCCATCAAAGGTAGTGCAATAGCAGACTTTTTGGCAAGTCAAACCACAGATAACTATCAGCCTTTAGACTTCGAGTTTTTTAATGAAGACTTGATGTGCATATCTGAAGCAAAGAATACTATCAAGTGTGGGTCGTCATGGAAAATGTACTTTCATAGAGCTTTAAATGCACTGGGGCATGGAATTGGGGCAATTTTCATCTCGCCTGAGGGAAACCATTACCCTTTCAGAGCCAAATTAAACTTTGAATGCACTAACAACATAGCTAAATATGAAGCCTGCGTCATGGGACTCCAAGCAGCCATTAAAAGGGGCATTCAAACACTGTAAGTCTTTGGAGATTCAACCCTCGTCATTTACCAACTGAAGGTAGAATGGGAAACATGTGATGCTAAACTGATCCACTACGAGAATCTAATATCAAAGCTCAAGAAAGAGTTTGATGATATCAACTTTCAATATCTACTTGGAGAAGAGAGCCAAATTACCGATGCCTTGGCCACTTTATCATCCATGTTCAAATTCAATCGAGAATCAGACATTGCTTCTATTGAAATAAGCATCTATACAACCCCGGCACATTGTTAAAATGTTAAAGAAGAAAAAGACAGTTTGCCATGGTATCATGACATTCTTCAGTACACCAAGGATCAACGATACCCAAAAGATGCCATTAAAATTGACAAAAGAACCATTGACAATTAGCTGTGAACTTTATTTTGGATGGTGGGATTTTGTATAAGAAAGGCTGGGATCAGGTGTTACTCCGATGCGTGGATGCCTCCGAAGCTAAAAGAATACTTGAAAAAGTTCACGAAGGAATTGGTGGTACTCATGTTAATAGACATCAAATGGCAAGACAAGTCATACGATCAGCTACTATTGGTTAACTTTTGAGAAGGATTGCATTAACTATGCTCAAAAATGTCACAAATGCCAAATTTATGCTGACAAAATCCATGTCCCACCGATACCTCTATATGTTATGACAACTCCATGGCCTTTTCTATACGGGGCATGGGCATAATTGGACTAATTACTTTTAAGGCTTCTATTGGGCATCGTTTCATTTTGGTCACAATCGATTATTTCACCAAGGGAGTAGAGACAGCTTCTTATGCCAATGTCACTAGATCTATCATATGCAAATTTGTAAAAAGGGACATCATTTGTAGATATGGTCTTCTTGAATAGATCATCATGGATAATGCATGTAATCTGAAGAACAAGATAATGCAAATGGTCTACTCTCAGTTCAAGATTCAGCATTGAAACTCCATCCTATACCGTCCGAAAATGAATAGGGCAGTTAAAGTAGCCAACAAGAATATCAAAAAGATAGTTGAAAAAATGGTCGAGACATATAAAGATGGGCATGAAAAGTTACCTTTTGCATTACATGCCTATCGTACAGTAGTACAAACTTTCACGGGTGCTATCCCATTCCCTTTGGTCTATGGCATGAAGGTTGTCTTACCACTTATGGTTGAATTCCCTCACTTAGAGTCTTGATGGAATCCTAACTTGAAAAAGCTAAATAGGTTAAGAACTAATATGAGCAACTCAATCTTGTTGAAGAGAAAAGAATTAAAGCCATTTGTCACAGGCAATTGCATCAAAAGCTGATGATGAGGGCCTATAACAAAAAGGTCTATCCTCTCCAATTCCAAGAAGGTAACTTAGCACTCAAACAAATTCTCCTAATCCATAAAGATGCTTGCAAAAAATGGACCCTAAATTGGGAAAGGCCATATGTGGTGAAACGTGTATTCTCTGAAGGAGTCCTAATCCTAACCGAGATAGATGGCAATGACCTATCCAACCTTGTGAACTCTGATTTTGTTAAGAAATACTATACCTAAAAGAATTTTAGGATCAAAACCCAAATAAGCAATCTATTAGTCCTTCACCTATCATTCTACAAAAACAAAAGCAAAAGAAAAGAAAAGGAAACAAAAAAACATATAACATAAAAAAGAAATAAAAAACAAAAAAACAAAAATGCAAAAAAACAAAAAACAAAAAACAAAATGAAAACAAAAAGAAAGAAGAAAGAAAAAAAACCAGCTTAGTTAAAAACTCGATAGGGCAACTTAAGCGACCAAACCTTTTTACCCATTATTCACAACTCTGATCAAGACACCAAGTAATAACCTAATCCATCTATTCTATGCTGACCAACCTCACCAAACCTCATCCACACTTGCACTTGAAAAATGAAAACTACCTGACTTTAAGGCCCTCATCCCACCATGGGGTAATCTAAAGAATCTTCTTATGAGTCAGCCAGCACCAAAAGGATTGATTGCTCATGAGAAATTTCTAAAAGCACTTAGTGAAGAATTCATGTCATCAATATCAAAGCCAATCGACCAGGAAGATTCTCTTATCTCTTTTGTATTTTAAAATCATTCACAATCTTATACGTTTGTCACAACTTGGACCCTCTTTCTTTGAATAAAAATACAATTACTTGATTTCTTATAAAATTTTTTCATAACCCTATATTTAATGTTGTATCATGTTTATCATTTAATTGATAACACTTGATAAACAAACAAAACTAATAACAGGATTGCTTAGCTTTACTTAAAAAAATAGAATTTTGTGAAAGCTTTGTTTCATGTCTATAAACTAAGAATGAACTCTTAGGGTCGCAACAATCTTACCCTGGGACCCCACATCTTAAAAATGTGCTCAAAACCCTCTCCCAGTAAATAATCATGGACCTCCCACACGTTTGAAGAAAGGACAGCCTTAACATTCAAAACCTCTGGAAATCTAGAGCAAAATTGATAAAACCTGGGCAAAAGGCCACTTTATCAAAGCTGAAGAAGGCTAAAACCAACCACTGGATTAGGCTTTTAAAGTCATTACCCTTGCATCATTTAGATATGCACTTGCATCCCTATGCTATGCAGCATTTAACATGCTACAGATACCAACTTCCATATATAGAATTCAAATTTGTAGGGAACCTAAAGAACAATTTTTTGATTTTGAAAAACCTTGAAAAGCCTCAAGTAAGTACCTCTGACCCTATGTGCTCATTGAAAATCACCCAAAAGGGGTATCCAAACTCATTTTATTCTAGTCCTCAAAGAGCGGGGCACTTTTTCTGACTTACCACAAAGCCCACACAAGCTGGTGGCACCTACTTACCTCCGTCTTCCAAGGGTAGGATACTTATCAAAGCCCACACAAGCTAATAGCACCTACCTACCTCAATCCTCAAAGAGCAAAATGCTTATCGAGATAAAGCCTACACAAGCTGGTGGCACTTACCTGCCTTAGTTCTCAAAAAGCAGGACGTCTTTCTTACCTACGTTAAAGCCCACATAAGCTAGTGGCACTTATTTGCCTTAAGAGTTAAACATCTTTTCTTACTTATCTTAAAGTCCATATAAGTTGGTTGCAGCTATCCACCTTAGTCCATAAAGAATGGGACGTCTTTTTTTACCTACCTTAAAGCCCACACAAGCTAATGGCACTTGTCTACCTTAGTCCACAAAGAGTTGGATATCTTTTTTTACCTACCTTAAAGCTCACACAAGTTGCTAGCATCTATCTACCTTATGCCATAAAGAGATGGATGTTTTTCTTTACCTACTTTAAAGCCCACACAAGCTGGTGGCACCAGTCTACCTTAGTCCATAAGGAGCTGGATATCTTTCTTTACCTACCTCAAAGCCCATACAAGTTGAAGGCACCTTTTTGGGGTTAAACCTAAAAAATAACCTGGCAAAAAGGTCAAACCCTATAAAACTCATCAAAATCTTTTTTTTTGCAAGTATATTTAACCCATCTTGATGTGATACTAATTAACTCTTTACTTCTATACAGGCACATGAAACCATTATCCTACTCGAACAAAATGGTGTCTATTTGTCTTTGCCATGTTCGTAATATTTAGTAATGGCTAAAAAGGGGTAACTTTAGACATCTCATTTTTTTCCAACCAATTTTTGGCACCTCAAGACTCAATTGAAGGATGATAAAATCAAAAATAAAAATGAAATTAGGGACAACTGCTAGGTGTCCTGTCGCCAGGCATTATTAGATGACACGACGCCAGGTGAAAAAATTTTTTAGGAAAGTTTAAAATGCCTATGGGCCATGTTAAAGGAAAATATAAAAATGAGGCATCAAAGGTCACTTTTCATAGTGTCACCAAGGTTATTTAGATGAATACATGGATCAATTTCCCATTATTTGTCACCAAGTTTAGATAACTCAGGAAGCCATAGGTACGCACAAGCTGTATTAGTGTATCAGTATTGATACATGGCCTTTACATCACTAAAAACTTGAATTTTGGCATGTCGTATCAATATAAAAATGTTTGGTATTGACACTTAAGGTGTGGTATCGATACCCAATTTAGTTGTATACAGACCTTGTTGTAGCTAAAGTTATGATTCTGGAAAAATGCATCGATACAAATCAATGGAGTATCAATACAAGCCTCTAAGTCTCAAGACTAGAAACATTTTTTTTGCTCTTAGTATCAACACACAGCTTATTGTAGCGATACTCGTGGAAAAAGGTACCTTGTGCATCGATACAACATGTTTTGTATCGATACACCAAGGCATTTTTTGCCCTGCTCAGACCACTTTTCAGACTTTAAAAATCTGATTCAAACATGTTTTTCACACTAGGAACCATCATAAAACATTGCAAAACTTGACTATGGGCTTATGATCAAATTTAAACCGATTTTGAAAGCCCAAATAGCCAATGACAAGGGTCACTTTCATAAAATATATGGTTGTAAGAAGTCATGGTAGGCATATCTCTAGCTGTAGGCTATCACAACATTTTTGCCTCTCTACTCAGTAAAACCAATAGGAAGGAAGTTAGCTGAGCATACTAGCTAGAGATGCCCCCAGGTGCAGGAGAGAAAGATCAAAGATGCCCTTGCTTTGTCTCTTAAAAGCATTGGCTGAGCAGTGAATTTAGAGGGGACTTCCAACTATCTAAAAAAAAATCCTTCAGCCATTTTTCAAAAATGCTCTCTACTAATCTCAAAAGAAAAAGACTGAATCTATTCCTAAATGTCCTCCACCAATCCCAGTTCCAAAAACTCACCAAAAACATTATTCTATTGCCTTTCACCCTCAACCATCTTCCATTCTCATAGCTCCCTAAAACTGCCACTAGAAAACATTCAAAAACTCAACCTTTCACACACTTTCACCCTCAAAACATCCCACCAACAATCATATTACCAAAAACCTTCTTCCTTTCATCCTTTTCTTACTAAATAATAGCAAAAAGAAGGAAAGATCTAAGCTTAAAGTCACTTCTTTAACAGAGGAGGAAAATTCAAGCTTTTGTTGGTATATTTTCTACCTTGTTCCATACTTTTTCTATTTTTATCATCCACTTCATTTTAGTGAGCCCTTCATGCTGCCATGACCCTCTTAAAACTCTCATGCATTATTGTTGCCTTGGTTGTGTAGTTTTAGGATCTTGATGACCCTCTTGACACCTTGATGTTATTTGGATATATAAACTCACCATACTTCATTTTTATCATTACACAGCCTCTGTTCATGCATTTCTTACCATGTTCTTTCCATATTCACATATCAATCTCATATTTAGATGGTTACCTTAACATGTCTTATGTATGTTCATATATTTTCCTGTGTTTTAAGGAGTCTCATGAAATAAAAATGCTATATTGACAACTTCAGCATCCATTCCTTTGTCTAAACATGTTCATATCATCTCCATGCACCTTATTCGTCATCTTCTAGTATTTATGTCATCTATTTTCAAGTTAAATTATTATCTTTGTATGTTTGCATGTTTAATCCATGTTCATCATTGTATACGCTGTATTTTATTTATGATATCTCCATTAAAATGCTTGTTTTATTCCTGAAAACCTAATTTTTAGAAAAATCCCCGAGTTAAGTTCATGCTACCTCTGATAGATGAAGAATAGTATGGATTTAATGTTTTCATGAAATTGGCATTCCAATCTTGGGGATAAAATAAATATTTTAGCTTCGGATTTATGTTGACACAAGTTTAAAGATGTTGTTTTTCAAGTAAAAGAACCCTTTTTTTAGTTGAGAAACACTAAGCCTTGATCTCGAGTTCAACACCTTTATGGCATGGTAAACTGGTTGTTTCATTGTCCTAAACTATTCTGGGATTATGGAATAAACTTGTGAAGCCTATGCAATTATTTTCCCTGTGTTATAGACGTTCAACCCCTAAGGAACCAAGAGAATCAAATAATCCCCTATTTTTATCCTAGCAACATAGAAGTCTAAATTTTAAAAATCATTTTTGAACCATACAATATTTTCTTTGATTTTTATAATATATTTCCCATAAAAGGCATCAAATTACCTTTCTAACAGTGTCTTGTCTACCCTCAGATCATCATGGATGAGGGAGTTATGATTTTTTGAACATTTGCTATCTAGAACCCCTTAAACCAGCATGCTATATTCTGTTTGAGCCATTATGGCCCATCAAATGATTTTTATGAAATTTTTAAACATTTTTCTTAAAATTTCATAAACTTCCATTTTTGAAAGGTATTATTCATGATCTAATGATTTCGGATAAGCCTAGAATGATTTTTCAAAATCTATCATGCCCTCTTACTTGTACATGCTGCTAGTGTCAAGATAGTCCTAACTTCAAAAATTAATTTCACCTAAAAAGTAATTTTCTAGGATTTTTGAAATATTTTTACATTAAACCTTATCAAGCTACATTTCCAATGGTCCTTCATTTACCCCATGAAGCCTTCAGATGCACCCAAAATAAATTCGAGAAAAAAAATGACATGATGCTATCCCTTATTTTTTAACCTAATTTTTGAATCTTCTCATATCAAAACATTCGAATGTCTCAAAATGCACCTGATTGGTTCCCCTACAACATAAGCCCTATAGACTTGGATCAAGGCTAAAATGCAAAAATGATTTCATACTAGATATCTCTTTTCCCTTATATTAAAATTTTCACTAGTGGAGACACTGTAACTCCATTGCTCCAAGGGGATACCCTAACCTCGTTTTCAACTCAAAACTTAAATTTTCTTTTTAGATCCACCTTCAAGATTCTTAAACCTTATTTGAAGCTATCAAATATTCTCTTTTTTGGGATACTCCAGCCCCACTACTTTAAAGGATACTCAAAATTCCTAAATATTTTCCTAACTATATCTTTGGGGATACTTTAACCCCACCTCTCTAAGAGGATACTCCAACCCTGCTTCACCTTAAAAAATCTAAAATTTTCTCTCTTTCGAATGCCTCATACTACTTTGATTAAAATCATCTTTAACCCTCAAATCACCACCAAATCTAGACCGATCTCTAAAATTGTCATCCTGATTATTCTTTAATAATCGAAGGCAATTATGAGATACATTTCGATCATCCCTCCTTTTTACGTTTTTTTTGTTTGTGATTGCTTGTTTATGATATTATTTTATTTCTCTTTTTTTGTCTTATTAACACATTTATTTTTGTAGTGATTATCATGCATTCATGTTTAAAATTTATTTTTTAATAAAACTTATAAGGCAATGTTCCATGTTGGTATCTCTCCAGTGCCTAACACAGAACACCCAATTTTTTTAATCCAATCTAGACATTGTTTTCACAAAAATCTCTATGTTTCTCACATCTCCGAAGTGCATAGGTGAGCTAATTTTCTTAAAAAAGAAGGAAAAAACCTGGAACTAAATTTACAAAACTTCATGTAGTAAAAGGAGTTATATCTAAATAAAGACTAAATGGAATCAATTTAATCGAGACCAAAGTAAGACATAGTTAATAGGTAACGATTTCGGGCGTCGTGGGGATACTAATCCTTCCCCCCGCATAACTAACTCCTGAACCCAACCAATGAATCTATGAACTTTGTAAACCTTGAAATCGATATTTTGAGTTTCGTAACTCAAAATATTGTTTTCAATAGGCATGCGATCCTGCCTAGCCTAAAATGATCGATGACGACTCTAAGTTTATGGAGGGGAAACCCGAGACTCGATTGGACAAGCAGTTGGCCTAAGATCTCCCTCTCCTTTACATTATTATGCCTAATCCAAATCCTGATCATAGGATAACTCAAAAGCTTGACCATAGCCAACCATCATTTATTTTAAGTCGAGTATGCAATGCTTTTCGAATCGTCTGAAGTTTTAAAGATGGGCACATGGCACCACCTTCTTTCTTTTTGGTTTTCTAGTGGTGACTGATGAAAGGAAATTTTGGGTTTACTAAAAGTGACATGAATGTAGTTGTTGACTTGAGCAACATTTCATTTTATAGTCTAAGGTTTCAGCTAACAAAACAAAAACTAGTAATTAGGCTCATTTGGATAGTTAGCTTGCACAAATATTGATGAGTCATTATACCAAACATTAAGCTTTCAACATTTTATTGGCTTGTACAACATTTCTTTGGGATTAAAAGAGTGAAATATTAGTTGGTATATAGGAAAGTTGTGATTTAACCTCTATGTAATCATATTTTACCTAAAGATGTCCCAAATTTCAAGCTTAATTGGCCAAAAAAATAAATTTCATGAAGCTTAGTTTGGATTTTAATGATTTTTAGAGCTAAAATCATGACGAAGTTGGTGTTTTAAATCAATAAAGCACAGAGGAGAAAATGCACAAATCATGCAAAAATGCCTGAGTGCATCAATCCAATGGGTAATTGTATCGATACATTAGGCATTTTTGCCTAAATGTATTGATACATATGAGAAATGTGTATACATTTACTTATGAATTGATAAATTTAATTATGTATCGATACATTCACTTATTAATTGATAATTTACTTAGGTATCAATACATTTTGCTCCAAAATCGTTATTTAGCTACTGCCAAGCCTTGTATCGATAAAAAAGCCAATGTATCGAAACATCACGTGGATGTATCAATACAATCACCCTTAGTATCAATACAAAACTATTTTCTTTAAATTTGATGATGTGGCAGCCATTGTATTGATACACCAAGGCAATGTATCGATAAATTCAGGTAAAATTATGGATTTTTTGCACCTTTGGTTCCTAGAATACCTTACCTAAGCTCGAAATGATGGGAGATGGAGCTGTGCTTGCCCGTTTGGAATGATCCCCTGATGCTTGTATAGAGGCCCAAAAAAATGAGGTATCTAAATAAGTTTAGTGACACGAGTCGAGTGACACAATATCAGTCAATAAAAAGATAAAATATAAAAAATATTTATAAAGACATTTGTATCTTTTACTATATTTTAAATTAAAATTAAATCTTAAAAATTATCCATATTTATTTAACCAATAATCACTAAAATATTTTTTATCTTTTATATATTTTTAACAAATTTTTTCTCTTCAACTACGCAATGGATTAAACCAATCTAAGGTTAGCAATTGCCTCGAATAATGTTTTACAAATTTAGGTTGAAGCAACCCAAATTACTATTTGATAATAAAAATCTATTTAAATTTAATTATAAAAATATAAAAATAAATTATTATGATTTGAGAAAAAAATTTTTGAGCTGACTCAACCTAGATAAAGGAACTACAAAAAATCAAAGCTGTGACCTAACCAATGGACAAGACTATAGTAGATGCACCAATTCTAATGCTAACCAATGCCATTTGATAAGGCTAGCAATTCATGTATACCCGTCATGTTCATGTATTTTGTTGTTTCCTAATAATATTTAAAGTATTTTATATTTATATAAATTTTGCTAAATTAATAATTCAAATTATATAAATTTGTGTATTGATATCATGCCGTGTTTTAATTTTTTTATATCATATTTTTAAAATTTTGTCTAATAATCGAACATCTATCATTAGACATTAGAGATGTCACAGCTGAATTGTGGTCCAAAAAAATTTTGAATTCTTAACTAAGGCCTAAATTTAGCGTAGCCATACCCACCCATATTACCCATTTCATTGCTCATAATTAATAAAAAAAATTAGAAAATTATTTTTATTAATATTTATATATATTTTATAATTATATTTAAATAAAAATATTTTTAATAATTAAATATCAATTTGAGCCTAGTCGGGCTAACCCAAATTGATAAAAAAGGCTCAACTCGAATGGGTTTAGGGTTGAGGATTGCTTGATATAGATTAGACACAATGTAGAACTTAAATAGCTTTCCAGGTTCTTCAAGATTGAATAACTTTTTTTTTCAAGTTTTAAATAGATTTTTTGTCAAAGTACATATGACACAATATTGAATTGTATATATTAAAATTGACTTGAACTATTTAATGTGTCATGAATAATATCTTAAATAGTCCAACATCCCCTTATGATTTTAAAATTGCCATAATTATAATATTTTAATATTGTGATAATTATGAGCTAAATAAATGTTAAATTAATTAATCAAAGAGCTCTTTTTTGCTGTAAGTGAGATAATAAATATTAAAATAATTTATTAAATATATATATCTCCTTTCTCCATATATGAATCAAATTTATTTATTAAATGTGGTTATCTCCTCTCTCTATACAAAAATCAAATTAATTTAGTAAATTAAATATATACATTACCTGTTTCCCATTCATGAATCTTGACTACTCTATCGTAAAATAGCTCTCCTTAAAAGCTATATATAATTAACATTGCAACATTTTCTCCACCAAAATACAATTCAAAGCAACTATTTAAAAATTTTAATTGGGGATTGATAAAATGTTTGTCAAAAAAAGAGTGGTAGCAAGTGATGAACAATATGGTTTTTATTGTCAAAACAAGGGAAGAAAGAAAACGAAAAGAGATAATTTGACTAGGAGAAAGTATTATGCTTATAGAATTCACTAATGAAGATATGAAGTAAAAACACTTATCTCTACAAGTTTATCATTCTAGCAATATGTTGTGGACACTTACACAACTATAGAAGAAGATAATTTGAGAGGAATTAGAAAACATGAAAAACTTTAAACATGTTTCCATGTTTTTCAAGACTAAATAATTTTTTTCAAGTTTTAATAGATAATTTGTCAAAGTAATTATTCAGCGATACAAATGGTTATCTTCTTGAAAGGAATATATATGTGGCTACATTATTTATCTTACTTTGGTATGTAGTATAATCATGATGTAATGAAATTTAGTATTTTTATACAAATAAAATATTCTCTTATTAGTGCACAATTAATCTGATCAATAAGAATTTAAATATTTAATTTCATGCAATACAAAATTAGAAGTAAATTACTTAAAATATGAAAGTATTTGAATAATTTATAAAAAAGAAATTAAAAATCCAAGTTTTTAAAATCCTATGAAAGTGACTTCTTATAAATCTGCTTTTACTATAGATAGATAGATAAGAATTAAAATATTTAAATTGATGCAGTAATTACATATGATAAAATTATATTTTTTTTATTAAGAAAAACTTTTAAAATTGAGTGGTAATTGTATTATCTTGATCACCAATTAAAATGTTTAATGAATCGTTACAAATCAAGCCAACTCTTTTTTATATTGAAAGATATATTAAAACAAATTCAATAAAAAATAAAGTATTTAAATATTTGAAAAAGATTTCAAATTGTTCAAAATCTAATAAAATGAATTCTTTACTGATAATACCATTAAGATAATATGATTAAATGTATACATGTATACATGTATATTCTTCTGTTTAAAAATAGTGAAGTACTTAAATAACTAAATATTGATGAAAATAAGAATATGCATGCACTTAAGTTTAGTAAATAAGATTTATAACAATTAAAATTAATTTATTCATCACTAATGCTACTTACATATGTGTAACTTAAGTTGTCAGATTGAGAAAAAATTTAAATAAAATAAGTTTTATTTTTATAACAGTAAAATTCATTCACTTAGACTTAATAAACAAAATTTGTCATTATTAAAATTAATCAATCTTAGTGTAAGCCCTACAAGCCAATCATTGTAACATGTAAGAAGCTAGTATTTAGTGATTTCATGTATCCAAACATTTTATTTTATTAAATGTTTATGTGATATTTCTTTATCCATAAGATTTCATTTGAATAATTGTTATGAAAAGTCTTATGAAGATAAGCCCATGAAACACTTTGGCCTTGCAAAGGAATTGTAATGGGTTATAATTATGGGATTCTTATGCATCAAAGCCGTGTTTCTTAAATCATTTATGGTCATCGTATTGTCAATACAAGGCATTGACTATGCACAAAGATTGGCAAATGTAAGCCTTCTTGTATATGATACTTGCAATTGGTCTCATGAGTTGAAGTATAGAGATACTTAGGGATATCATATAGGTGCTCATTATGATAACAAGTTCACTGAGCATGATAGCCTATCATAGTTTCATTTGGTATTTTACTCAAGTGTCTAAGGAAAATACTCACCTATGTCACACTAAATCATCTTATATGTAAATTATCATACTTAAAGATCATCACGAACGGGTCCACAATGGATGGATACCAAAATAAGAGTAGTTTTAGGTATGACATGAAGCATAATGAAAGTGAATAAGTGGTCCAGAGAGAATTCATCACCCCATGTGATTTAAGGGGACATGTCTCACATTTACTTAGACCTTGTTAGCTTAAAGACCTTGGGTAAGGCAATACTGATTAGGGAGTTAACACATGGGTGTCACATACCAATATGGAATGGCTAAGAGTAGACATTGAACCATACTCTTACTAATTTCCTGATATATGATGAAAAGATTGAATTACACTAACATACTGTGCAATGAAAGGCTTGTCAAAACCATATTAACTCTCTTGGCATTTGAGTGGTTATGATGCATTGGTAAATGCCGCTCATGGTCTATAAATATAAATATTCTTAATGAAGTTAATTTATATTTATTGCCAACATGTTAAGGGCCTAATGGGCACAAACATAAAGGTGATTTTATGGAATTAAAATGGGATTGGACTAAATTACAGAGAGAATAATCTTTTAGGGACTAAATTGAAAAGTTCAATTAGTTTAGAGGTCTAAATGAAATTAAACCAAAATCTTATTTCCCAAAACCTAGCTATATATAATTCTTGTGTTTTACGGTCCACATGATTTTTTTTCACGCCTTTTGCCTTTTAAAATTAGGTTAGCCACACGGCCAAATGAAGGAAGGAAAAATGTTTTCTTCTTTAATTCTTTCACACGATAAAGGTGCTTGATCAAGGGGAATGTCTACAAAACCTAAGTCATTAGCATGACTCCCAGTAAAACACGATCCTAACGTTGTGAAGGTTTTTCGAATTACTTGTGTGGATCACCGTTAGAGACTAAACAATTAGACGGCTTTGGTTTACGATAACCAGGCTTAGTGTAGAAGAATAAATTGAGATTGAATTTAATCAGGGGTCTTCACAATCCCAATATGAGGTATGATTTTTTATTCCATTTTTCTTGAATTATCACATCGGTTAAAAACATGCAAGTAAATCTTTCGATGGAATTTGATATTGTTTTAATTCATTTTTCCTAGTGCAATTTAATAATTGTTATTAAATTTATTATTTTAATTTGTTTGAGCATGACCCGAATTCCAACAATCAATTCATCGTGAAAGTCATTTACATATAACTCAAAAAGTTGGACTAAGAATAAATTTAAGTAATATGAATGCTATATTTACACTTAATTTAATTATTAAAATTAATTTACTAATAATAATAGCCATTGATAATAGGATTTTACATGTAACTCAAGCAGTTATATTAAAAAACAAATTAAGTAATATGAATTTAATAACCTCTCATTCTATATTGCTTAAATTTATTTTTAGTGATATGAATTTTATTTAATTATTCTTTATAATGTAATTTTGTTATTGATAATAATAATAATAATAATAATAATAATAATAATGCAAAATTACTGGTTTTTTGCACCATTTCCAAACTACAAAATAAAAAAATGAAACTTAATGAAAATTTTGTAAATTTAATGAAAAATTGTAAAATTTTTCTTTAAATTACCTTGTAAGAGCTTCGTCATTGGTCTCTTCCTTGCAACTGGTTCCCAAGTAAAGTCTTGAAAATGAATTCTTTAATAGTCTTTTCACCGACGCTTATAAGATCATCTAAATTCTTCTTTGTCGCTAAATCAACCGAAGATAATTCCCCAACCAACATATTATCCTCTATATATATATATATATACACATATATATATTCTAATTTTTAATGTTACCATGAGATTTTATATATTTAATTTTTTAATTTATTAAATAATATATTTTTCATGTAAATAATAAATTAGTTGATAATAAATATAAAAAAAAAAACTTAGTTTCCAAAATCTTTGTAATGAATTATTTTTTAAATCTATTAAATTTACAATACGTAGAAATCCACCTAAATAAAAGCAAATCTAATAAAAATAAAAAGTTAAAATAAAATAACTTACTAAAGAGCCGAAAACCTTCGTTGTAAAAGAATTTCTTTTAAAGGTATTGAGTTTGTAATACTTTGAAATATGTCTGAGAATGAAATATAAAAAAAAAAATGTTCTTATAGGGATGGAAAAGCCACAACCATTCTAAGAAACAATAAAAAGCAAAAAATCATATTAAAAAATAAAATAAAAACAATGATCAACAAAATATCACTCAACGTTTGATGTTTTGTGAAAGTAACAGTTAAAAGCATCTTATTTTGACTATGTTATTAATTGATAGTTAACTATGTTACTAACTAGGAATATATTCCGGCATTACGGGGATCATCCTTTTAATATGTCGTCATATAATTACTACTAAAATGGTTATAAAATATATCATAACTAAAAGTCTTCATATAATTACTATTAAAATGGTTATAAAATATATCATCACTAAAAATAAAGATAATTCACTTTTAGAAGTGACAGCTTGTCTCTTTTTATTTAAGTCATATATTAATATGAAGAAAAACATGTTATACGGTTTAGACGTAATAATTATATACAAATCTTAGCTACATAAATTTTTTTAAGATTTAAATTGAGGAAAAAATGCGTTCTATTAATTAAAAACTCTATATATATTTTTGTATTTGAATAGTCAATTTAATTACACATTAATTTATATTTAATATTTAGCTAACATTTAAATTATTATACATATAAAGTGTATTATTAGAATTAGAAGATATAAGTTTATGGTTTATTATTATATGTTAGGTTGCTATTTAATATTCATTATTACTATATTTGTGAATCAGATCACAATTCGAATTTTTTTTTTAATATCTTACCTAAGCTTGTCCAACCTTGCCCTACTTACAATCCCTTGTTGTTGTTTAAAAAAATTTAAAATATTAAAATATTATTTTTATATTAATATTTATATATTTTTATAAGTAAATTTAAATAAAAATATTTTTATTAATTAAGTTTGGAATTGATTTTGGCATAAACCAATGGCTAGCAAATATAAAATGGATTCGTAGCGTATTACTTTATTGATTATTTTAGTGGTTGGCCATTTAATTTGAGAATGAAAATCCGTAAAAATAAATTTGAAATATATAGCCAAAGTAAAAAAAAAAAAAAAATTGATCATTGTCTACAGTGATTAGATAATTAATTGTAAAAGATATACAATTTAAATGGATTAGGTAAAATAAAAAAAAAATTATATTAAAAAATTTTTGTGAACTTCTTAAGCTTGCTTTTGCTAGATCCAAACATATTGGACTCTCCCATGCAAGTTCCTACCAAATTTGAGTTCTTATAAATGAATATCGAAAAAATCCTTAGAAGAATTCTTAGCAACTTTCCAAAAATTGCATTTCGAATATCACCGGTAAAAAAAATTACAAATAAAAAAAAAATTGTTTACAAAATAAGCAAAGAAAGCTTTTCAAGCCACAGTTATAATTTTTTTTCTCGCAAATTTTGGTTTTGATCTCAATCCTATATATAGAAGTATGCCAAATCAGACACACAAAATAAATTATAGCATTAAAGTAGTATTAAAATACAATAAATTTTAATTAAAACTCCTACAACCAAATCAATTGTTTAGGAATGTAACAGCTAATTAGAAAAAATGCAATAAAATATTGAAATGTAACCGCTTAACAATAAAATTCATTCTATTAAAAGTTAATCTATATATATATATATATATATATATATAGAGAGAGAGAGAGAGAGAGAGAGAGAGCGACCTTTAGTTATTCCAAAAGTAGTTGCTGAAATTGTAAAGGACAAATTTAATGCGGTATTTTATGGTAAAAATAGAAGAGTAATCTACATACTATATATTTTTCACTCGATATTAGAGTAAATATGGGCAAAACGGACTTTTCACCTATTATTAAATATATTATATTTCAATAGATATTTTAAATTGAGTAAATTATAAATTTTAATAATTCAATATCTAATTAAATATTCCTAAACGTTTATTTGCCTTATTACATTTTCCTAATTGATAAATGTATTATTTAACGAAGACAATTAATGAATTTAATTACTAATGCTTAGACCTATCAATTTTGATCCAAACCCGAAAAATTCAATCAGTTAATCCGAACACAAATCCGATCTAACTCAATTTGATCAAAAAAGGTCAACGACCCAAAACCAACCAACCCAACACGAAAATGATCCGAACCTGAAATGACCCGAATCTAGAATGACCCAAACCCGAAATGACCGGAAACCGAAATGATCTAAACCTAAAATGATCCAAACAATTAACCCGAAATGATCCGAACTTAAATTAAGATTTCAAAAACATTAAGTTCATAAAAATAATACTTATAACATAAATTATTAATTTATTTTATTTCATAACTTATAATGATATTGGATTGTGATAAAGTATGCAAATACTATTTGGTATGTATAATTTGATTATGTTCCTATTTAATATTTATGTAAAATAATGCAATAATTATACATGTGCCTATTATAATAATTTTTAATATTTTATTAATTTAAATATTTTAAATTGTTATTGTAAAACAAAAAAATCATTTCCATTTTTTTATTTATAACTTGCAAAAATATCACTTAGTAAAACTTTATATAACCATCATTATTCTATATTTTTTTAATTCTCACTTGGGTATGATAAAAATAATACATTCATAATTATCATTGCCCAAAATCGAAGATGTTTTTGTTTCTTTGGTCACACTTGAAAGGAAATAAAAAAATTGAAATCGTAATCAATCGAAAATTCAATATTCAACCAAGTAAACGTTTAAAAAAAAAACTTTTATATGGTTTTGCATGATGTTTGGAACTGTCAATTTAATTCGATAATTCTTAAAAATTCAATACTCAAATACACTAATATACTTTGCCATCTTTCTATTTGTAAACATAAAAAATTTATAATAAAGAAATAAGTCATAATCTTGTTGGTCGAATCAAAATATAAAACCATAGTTCCATGTAAAATTTTTAAACATACTTTACAAAAAGATCTTTTTGCAAGCAAATATTTGAGAGTATCATTTTAAGAACATTTCTACTTCTATTGTTGCAACTTAGAATATCAAATGATTTTAGTAGCAAATAATACTACATTTAATGAAAAGAAATAAAAAACATCCTTCTATTGGCAAGAAAGAGCAGCAAGGGAAGAGGCACGACCAAAATACACTGCAAAAGATAAGATGAATAGAATAGCTTAATAGTTAGTATTCATCACCTCACATATGTAAAGCATCTATTTTTTAAATAAGGTATAAAGGTAAAATGACATGCCACTTAATTGCTAATGTTAAATTAAAGAAGCATATTAATAATTGATCTACAGAATTACAGCTTCAATTAGATGAAAAATAAAGCAAATTAAAAATATATTTAATGAAAATTAAACTCCTTAAACCTTTTAATAGACACATTACAAAGCCCAAATTCCAAATCAAATGCCTAGAAGTACAAAAAATAAAAGAAAAAAATAAAATTAGAGACAATTATAATAAATTGATGAAGACAATAAAGCACAAAAATAAAAATAAAAATTTTCAGCTATCAATTAATAAAACATAATTTTAAGTATGAAATAAAATTAAAGAAAATTTTGAAAATATATACATACATTTTAATTTTCCATCAATCCATAATATGCACTTTTAGAAGCTTCTTCTGACGCTAAATTTGATCTTGAATTCACACTTATCTCTCCTCCATAAGTCTTAAATTTTTCATAACCATCTTCTAAATCTAATAATTAAAGAAAAAACAATTATCATGTAAAACAATTATTAGATAGAAAAGATTCACAACTATTTTAATATAAATATCATACCTTCATATCCATATAACCAATTACGAGTAGTTATCAAAACTTTGGCATTTTTAGATGAAAAAGAACTTCTCCACTTGTTCAAGACTCTACCACCTATACTAAATGTTGATTCTGAAGCAACAATGGTGATAGGAATGCTCAAAATATCTCTTGCCATTATTGCAAGCTTAGGATATCAAAAATAGTTGTCTTTCCAATAACCAAGAATATCAAATGGCATTGTAGTGAGCTCAAGTTTGCATTCACTCAAATAGAGCTCCAATTATGACTTACCTGAGCTTGAAGTAGATTCATCAAAATCATAACTTTGAAATTCCTATATAAACAAGAGAAAGGTTAACACAAAATTTAATTTAAATCCGATTAAATATTCAATAAACCATTCAATTAAGGAAATATAAAATTCTAAAAAAATAGAAACAACACTCACTATGAGGCTTTTAGGAAGTTTTTTTGCACCAGATTGCTCACAGCTAAGAACCTCACTTGAATTTGAAGTTCTTACTTTCTCATGTTCCTTAACAGTATTTTGAGTTGGTCAAGAATACTTCTCGTCTTTGCCTCAAAATTAGGATCAAACTTCTTCAAAGAAAATCTTATGAATTTCAATTTAAAGCATGGATCAAGTATGATTGTAAAAGCCAACACTAGACAATATTTATCCCAATACTTGTTAAACTTCTATTTCATTGCTTGAGCCATATTTTGCAAAAAGCTATTCAGACTTGCAATTTCCTTTATAAGATTAGATTCAATCTTACACACATTGTCAAAATACAAATTGGCCGTAGGATAATTTGCTCCAGAAAACAAAGTAGTATTCTCATAAAAAGGTTTCAAAAACCCATAAATTTGTTTAATCCTATCCAACTCTTCTCTTGTTGGGAGATCCTTAAGCCCATACGCTACATCATCCATTGCTAAGTATGCAAAATCATTATAATAATAAAGAAACCTCTCAAGCATCAAATATGTTGAATTGGATATAGTAGGCATGTCATACCATAATCCTTTGGAATCATCCAAATTAACTCTATTTACACATTGTTTAAACTTTATCATTCTTGACTCCAACCCCTCAACATATGACACTGTTCCTCACCTTTTCCAAAGTTTTACCAAGCACTTTCAAACCCTTTTGAACAACAAGGTTTAAAATATGAACACAACATCGAATATGAAAAACTGCACCATCAGAAACTAAAGCATCTTGTTGAACAAGTTTATTTCACAGCAAAGCTTGCATGTTATTCATATTTCGTGCATTATCCAAAGTAATGCTAAAAATTTTCTTCTCAATGCCCCAATCTCTTAAGAAACAATGAACAGTATTACACAAAAGATTTGCCCTATGTGGAGGTGGAATATGAAAAAAATTTAAAATCTTACTTTGTAACTTCCAATTTTCATCCACATAATGAGCAGTAAGACAAATAAAGCCTCTAGCCGAGCACAATGTCCTTAAGTCACTTATCAAACAAATTCTACTAGAAATCTGGTCCAAAGTAGACTTAAGCTTTTGTTTCATTTTGTTATGCAATTTCAAGCAATCAGCTCTAATCGTATTCCTACTAACATGCTCGACATTATTATTTAGTAAAGCATGGACCTCTCTAGTTCCTTCATGTTCAACCCATGTAAATGGATAGCCATGTTTGATGATAGCTTTTGCTTTACGATAAGCTTGTTTATCTACTTTTTCATTTTCAGGTTTCTTATTACTATCAAGATATGCAAAACATTTTAACAAATGACGCTTAAGATTAGAAGTACCCGACGTAGATTTTCCATCATATGATTTCCCACAATGCTTGCATACAGCTCTTAGTCTTTTCCTTGGAGATTGAGACTCAACAAGATTGAACTAAAGCCAAACCTCACTATGCCTTTGTGATGCTTCAACCTTAGAAACTTGACTTTGGATTTCAAGGCTATAATTAATAAAGTCCATGTTCATCGAGTCCATTTCCATCTGATAATCTACAAACATTAAAATTAAACTAACATAAATAATATTAAAAGTCAAAGTTAAGAGAAAGGCATAAATAGCTGAACTAATAATATTAAAAGTGAAATAAAAGAAAAGCATAAATAATATTAAAAGTCAAAGTTAAACTAAATTCTTCATTATTTAAACTAATGAATTATAAAACAAGTACAACAGATAAATATAAACTCTGTAAATCTAATGATCAATTAAGAAAGAAAACAAAGATGAAAACCACTAAGATACGGCCAAGTAAGACAAAAGGAAATAGAAAGTTGAAGTAGAAAGCCAAATTTCATGAATTTCATTATTTTATATGAACATATATAAACTTTTGTCTATTAGCATACCACAATTTATATATGAACATATATAAATTTCATTGATGCATGCACTTTTGTCTATTAGCATACCACAATCATAATTTGCATTCAGCATCAATTTTTAATAAAATTTAATGAATTTCCATCAGGTTCTTTAACATTTTTGTTTATATGCATAAAATAACAAAAAAAATATTAAAAATCCCAAATAGGCTTATTCATAAGTGTCCATGGCCATTTGCATCTCAACAGCCTTGAAATCATGGCATTCATAAAAGTTTGAAGAATTAGAGATATGGATGATCATGGTCTAAATCTCAAGGTGACATATACAGTAAAATTGCAAAAGTGGGTAGAGATTTCATTAGATTTCGAACTTAGAAAAAAAAAAGAGTCACAAAAAATGACGACACAAATTCAAATCAGACTTTTGAGAAATTATGTTATTATATATGCATATCTACTCATGCCCTAGATTGAAAAACTGCCACCTAAAAGATATGTTATGTCTAACAAATTCCACTTGTAAAATCCAAAAATTATACCATAATGAATGAGGTATTTTTTCTTAGAATAATGTTGAAGCTTACTTCCATTCAAAAATAACAAATAATGTTAAACAGAATTTAACTTGGATCTTTGAATATTTTCTTATGGATGGTTGAGCACTTTGAATCTAACTAAAAAATGCAATGGTCTCCGTAGAGACCGATCAAATACCACATTACAAATTCATAAACCCCTAATTAAAAAATTAAAATACAACCCATTCTCAAAGAACTTCGTTAAAAGCAAACCCACAAAACAAACCAGTAAAAAAATCAAAATTTTAAAAAAAAAAAACCCAAACCGAGTAACCAAATTCCCAAACAAAAAAATAATTTGATATTATAAAAAATAAATAGAAAAATTGTAGCAAGAACTTGAGATGATGTTTTGCTTGGAAGCTAAATTTAAACTAAAAACAAGCAATCTTTCCACTATTTTGAAAGACTGGAGATAGAGATGAGAGGAGGCGGCTTTGAGTTTAAAGACTGAAGACAGGGATGGGCTGTGGCAATTTAGCTTTTGAGGGTTTTTTTCATTTTTTTAATTGTTTTTTTAAAGTTTAATTGGGTTGGAAATTGAGTATGGATAATGGGTTAACTTTTATTTAGCTTATTGGATCTTGGGTTAGTTTGATTAAAATTTTATTAAGTGACAACCTCATTTTGCTATAATAAGATCTTTTATTTACAGCCTTTTAGATAATAATATTTGTTAAAAATTTTGTTAATAATATTTACTAAATAACACAAATTTTGATAATAATATTTATTAAAAAATTATTGGATGATAATAATTATTTTTGTAAAATTAATACTTGAATTTGAAAAATAAACTAATTATGCAAATATCTAAAAATCGAATCAAAAATATATTTATTTCATTAAAAATTAAAATTTATATATATTTAAAATATTTTTATTTTTATATTTCAATAAAATTTTAATTAATTATCATTCGAGTAAATAATTTTTTTAAATTTGAACTGATTTGATTTTAAAATTGATAAATTAACACAAATGATCCAAACTTGTATAAACATAATATCAAACTTGATTAACCCGAACTTAATATGACCAAGCTTGATGAATCCAATTATTAAACCTAATTATCTCAAATCCAAACCTAAAATGACTTAAACCCAATTGACAGGTCTACTAATGCTCTTTCTTCTCTGTCCCTTATCACAACTCTATTTTTTCATGTAACTTTTTTTTTCTTTACCATTTCTAGCTTCCTTCTATTCTATTTCCATCACTCTTCTTTTCCAAATTTTCTTTTGCAAGTTTTTCACACCAAATTTCTCTTTGAAAACCCCTATTTATAGTATTGACACAGCCAGCGCTTAATGGATTAATTTTTTTTTATTGACAAGGAAGTTGCCATGGTTTCTTAAACCATCCGTCACACTTACTCTTCCAGGTCTCTCTCCATTATATTTTTTTCTTCTTTATCTTTTAGGGAATTGAATTTTCAATATCCTTTTTTTTATTTTTTTGAAATGTCGATTTTATTTTTTGGATGACGATGATGGTGGTTTTGTAGGATGAGCGTGGGAGAGTACTTTCTTTCGTAGACAAGTGCTATTCCATAAAAGATCTATCAGTATTCATTGGTCTTTGCGATAGTCCAAGTTTGCGTCTTTATACTGGATTATGTTTTCGCTTGAGGTATTCTTTCACTGTAATGGGTGAGTTTTCTTTACAAGAATAAATGAGATTGACGTTCCACTCATTATTAAATTTGGCATTTTTATTTTTGTTATCTTTCAAATTTTGTAACGGTTTTCTTTGTAAGTTTATTTAATTACTTTTATTCCTTGTCAGTTTAATATTTGGAGCAGTATATAAATAGTCTTCGATGTAATAATTTAAATAAAACATACTTTTAGCAATTGTTGATCAAGAACCTAGCCTAGCTCCAAGTACACGAAGACGAACACCCCGTATAAGTCTTCTAGTCTATACCATTTTCTTAATGATTACCTTATGATTATGTGCATAGGCAATTTATATAGACTAGACTAGGGACCTATACTAGAATACTAATTAGAGTTGTATCCTACTATCAAGGAGTTTGCATTCTAATTAGTTATTGAAGTAGAGTTAAACTCTTATCACTAGAGTAGTTAAACTGAATTAAGATTTACTTTATAATTTCATCTTAATAATTTGATTTAATTATCTTGGTCCTTTTATTCTCATGTGGGCCAGATAAAGTCCAACATTCTCTCACTTAGCCCATATGATAAACCAAGAACTCGAATAAGTGATAATTAAATCCAAAACTTTAACACGGCCATAAGTTACTCTAGCCTGACTCTCACTCAATTAAAGATTTCAAATAGCATAAATCATGGCGGTAGCATTCTAAAATGAATATTCCCTTCCATGTATTACAATGTATGATCATCCCTAAAAAAGCACTTTATGAGATAATACTTTATGAATGAATTTTCTATAATCATTCAAGGTCCACTTGACATGTAAACTTTATGTGCACAAATTGAAACATGTCCGTAAACTCTAAGAATATGAAATTAACATAATCAAAGAAGCCAAAATACATCTTGATAGAATTTAACTAGCCCTATATGATCCACATGAATTTTAACTATTTTGTCAACAATGCTTTAGTCATGGGATCGACTATTATTAAATCTGTACTGATATATTGGATATCCACTTCTTGCTTGTTTTAGAGTCTCCAACAACAAGCTACTTTATATCTATTTGCTTGCTGCGACCCCCATTTTTATCATTCCTAAAAAAACATACTGCATAAGAGTTGTCATAATAGATCTTTAATGGCCTTGCTGACAACTCTCAAACTAGAGATTAAATATCTCAACTTTATTGCATGTGATATTATTTTATAAAATAATTCTTTTGGCAGATTTCATAGTCCAAGGCTAGAAATACTTTAATATTTGCTAAGCACTTCTACTATAAACTTTTGGTCAATTTTTGTATAAACTTGATATATAAGGCTCACAATACTATATGCATATTTAACATTTTTCATATGCTCTTTTTCCATATTTAGAGATATTAGCTTAGATTGAAATTTTTCCTTCACAATTTGTGCCCTTATAGGTGAATAGCTTTGCATCCTAATTCTCCCCAGAACTGTCTTGATATAGGCTTCCTGAGATAGACTTAATATCTTTTCAGATCTATCTTTATGAATCTTTATGCCTGTAACATATGAAGTTTCACCTAAATTCTTCATATTAAAATTTTAAGAAAAAAAACCTTTATCTCATGTAACAAAGTTGAATCATTTCTTGCAAGGAGAATATCACCAATATATAAGAATAAAATTATGACTTTGCTCTGACTGACTTTAAGGTACAAACAATTATCAACATTTTATTAAATGTTAAACTTTACATACCATTAGTGGGATACTTGTTTTAGTCTATATATTGATCTTTTAAAAAAACTTTCAGGTAGAATCATGTATACCTTTTATTAAGATCCTTATTCAAATAAGTTGTTTTCACCACCATTTAATGTAACTCTTAATAAAAAAAATGAGCTACAAAAGCTATGATAATTCTTAATGAAACTTTCATAAAAAAAAACTAGAGAGAGTTTCATGGTAATCAATACTTCCTTTGAGTGAAACTCTTAACCATTAGTTTAACCTTATATCGTTTAAAATTATCAAAAGGCAATTCAATGAGTTATTAGACTTTATTATTGGCTATTGGTTCCATCTCTTTTATCATAGCTTTATGCCAAAGTGTGAAATTTTCACTATTGATGGCTAATGAAAACAAGATCATCTTTATATCCAATATCAAAATTAGACTTTTAAAGGTATACAACCAAGTCATAGAAATGTCTAGTTTCTTGCCAATTGGATTTCTTAATTCTATAATCATTTGTACATATTGTACATCTTTAGTCAGTGAGATTAATGATCTATTATAAAGGTTGTACTTGATATGATTGCTCTCTAGTTAATTATGTATGTTTGTTTCAAGAAACAATTAAGTCCTTTACAAAAGATCAATCTAAATAAATTTATTCCTCAATATCAACCTTACGAGGAAACTTACTCCCAGTGGACCCATAATCCATAACAAACTTAACCCTTCAGCTTCAACAATCCTAGTTGAATATGAGAGACATTTAAAACCTTTACCCTTTTAAGTTAATTGCATAACTTACAACTGATAACTTATTCTTGGATCCAATTTCCTTATGTTAAAGTTATAAGCCTTCACTTTAACTGGACAACACAAGTTCATAATGTCTTGAGTCGAATTACAACTATTCCGTAATTCTAAGAAAATTTAAAAAATAATTTAGTTGGCACTTTAATAAAGGCATCAATAGCAGTTTTAATGCATCAATCCATAAACTTAGGGGAAAGTGTATGATCTTTAAATATTACAGTGCTTTCTTTAACTCCCTTTAGTGGGCTTGTTAGTTTGCTTTTTCCTTAATGTAACTAACTTAAATGTCAAACTCAAGAGTTTCAAGAACTCCATCATTATCAATTCTCCCTAATTTCTATATGAAGATGTGACACAATCTTTATACCACAACTTTGAAGGAGTTTTATATGTAGCACTTTTTTACTACCAGAAATCATGTAAAATAGTTAACAAACTTATTCTCACAAACAGGATCCAAGTTAATAATGAAAAATCTAATAGAAATTCTCTTTTGAAATTTCAATAATAGAATTTAAAAATTTAAATTCAAAACTCTTTTAACTAAGAAAATTTCTAAAATAAAAGATAAATTTTTTTTAAGTTTTAAAACAAATCTTAATTTTAAAAAAGATCCTGATAGTCCTTAGTGATTTCTGTAATAGATTTTCCTCCTACTTTTCCTTTGGTTTCTTGACTTTATGAAACTTTAAATGGATATAGAAATATAATTCATTGAATATAAGTCCAACCACTATATATTAGTAGGAACATCAATAGAAGAGATTCATACAAAATGAGTTTATCTTTATTTTTTAGTCCCTTTTATACTGTAGCTAATTTTTCTTTATGTATCTGAATTAAAACAAAATGAAGGACTTGATGCCATTTTCTTTATTGGCATTTTTCCCTTCTTCACCTTTATTGCCTATTTATCACTTTTTACCTTGAGTCACTAGGCTAACTGAATCTAGTTTCTCATTCTTTAATCTCTTTTCCTCTTGAACACATATAACTGAGAGTTCATTGATAGACCATTTTCTTTATACATGTTTCTCATGGTCATACTCATTAGGAAAAAAGTTGAATATGAAAGTGATAAGAGATTTACTCGAAAAAACTCAATTCCAAAGATTTAAGTTGAGCAACAATATCTCTCAAATCCCATAATGTGCTCATGCACAATTTTAGAATTATCGCACTTTATTCTTGAAAGCTTCCTTCTTAGGGTGATAGCCAAAACCTTATCAGATTTAACAATCTGGTCTTTAGTAGCTTTACAATTATCTTTGACCTTATAGCAATTAGGATAAAATCCAAATTGATTTACTAATATAGATTTGATGTATATTATCCTTAAATGGTTAAATTGCTCCCACTATACACCGAAATCTATTTACCTTTTGCACACTTTATTCGTTGAGGACAAGTTATCCACCTAAAATGCTAAGTCAAGGTCCTTATATCAAAAAATAACTTAATTTATCATTTATTAGAGTAATTTTTTTATCACCGAATAGCATTTCATTATAGCAGCCTTATTAATCACAATAGTAGAAATTGTTGCAAAATGCAAGGAAATATACTTTAATTGAATAAAATACTTTATATTCAGATTCTAAATCCAAACTTTCCCGTAGGTAGAGGTGCATCATGCATATGAATTTACATAACTTTAATGATAAAATAATAACTTTAAAACACTAAAATTAAATAATCCATACCTATGGGCCTAGGAAAATTTAACTTTAATGTTATATATTGTTTTATCCTTTAATCATTTTACAAAATTAATTATTTCCCTATGGGGCCAAATAACTAATTTCATGGTCTAACACTTTATGGATGT
>JBBYHK010096501.1:0-42045 GCA_038382065.1 Adansonia grandidieri | reverse complement strand
GAGAGAGAGAGAGAGAGAGAGAGAGAGAGAGAGAGAGAGAGAGAGAGAGAGAGAGAGAGAGAGAGAAGCTAACATAGCGAACTGGGTAATGCAAAAGGTTTTCAAAATTTTCACAGGCTCACGTTTGAAAATAAAAGGTTTGAAAAATTTAGAAAAGAAAAAAGGCTAAAAAATTTTAAGGCGGGAGGAGAGAAACACAGACATAAATAAAGAAATTAGTTCGAATATCTTTTTTTTTGTCCTGAAGTTCATAAAATTTATCTATATTTATTTTAAAAATATTAATTTCGATACTTATATTATCAAACAGTTTGTCAATGGGATATCAAATCTTCACACCATTGAATATAAATTATGACGTGACATTTGACTAAACGGATGATTAAATGTGGTAGCATCTGATTTTTTTAAATTAATATTTGAATTTTGTTAAAAAAATATAAAGTATTTTAAAAATATAAAAACATTTAAAATTATATTTTAAAATATATATTGAAAATATAAAAAATTTTAAATTTTATTTTTAAAAATTAATCTATAATATTTTAACAAAATTAAAAATTATTTTAAAAACTACAAAATTAAAAATCAAAAAATATTTTTAAAAATTACGAAAGCTAAAATATAAAATTAAATTATTTTATTATTTTAATTTTTAAAAATATTAATTAAAATTTTCATTATTTTCTTTTTCTTTTCTTTTTTCCCTCCTTTCCTCACACTTATTTCTGGCCTAGTTCAAGCTATTTTCGGGCAATCATCAGTCAAGTTTGGCCAGTGAAAGTCAAATCTAAAATTGGTAGGTTAGATCACCACAAACCAAAGGGGGAATAGCATGAAATTAGGCCGAATCTCGCGTTAGATTCGACCTACTTGTGGCTAGCCAAAAATGGCTTGAACTAGGCTAGAATGAAGGGAGATCGGGGGGAGAGGGGAAAGGAGAAAAGGAAAAGGAAAAGACAAGTGAAAGGAAAAAAAAGATAAGAATACATTTTTTATTTTTAAAAAATATTTACTTATTTTTGAAAAATAAAAGATAAAATGAAAAAGAAAAGAAGAATACATTTTTCCAAAAATATTTATTTTTCAAAATCAATATGTGTTAACACATGTCAAGTTTTCATTAAATACAAATTTTATGTCACTAATATTTAAAAATGCTACAGACAGGTACTACAACAGCATATGGAGTGAACCTTTAAGTATCAATATCAACATTTTTAAAGTGAAGGTATCACATTCACAAAATTGATAAAACTCTAGGGTGCATTTATTGTATTTACCCTATATTTTAATTTTTTTTCTTTTTTTATTAATATTTTAATTTTGTTTGGATAATTACTTGGTAGCCTTTAAAATTTGACTTATATCTCATTCTCGCACTTTGGTTTTTTATAACTATTAATTTATTACTTATAAATGTTATGTACATTGGAATGTGCTCAAATTTTAATGTATGAGAAATATGTTAGCAATAAACCTAATAATTATGGGTACAATAAGATTTTACAACATGAATATAATAGGAAAAAATAACTAAAATACAACACAAGAAATAACATGAACATGACACAAACATAGGGGTCAAAATCCACATAATATAAATTATTAACACTAACATATCAAAATTTATATAAATATATAATACCTTATATACAATTATAACATAAAAAATAATATGAATACGACATTAAACATACTGATGGCAAAACTAGATTTACTTTATAGATTTCGCATTTATCTATTCTGAAAAAGAAGGGTATCTTTTAAAAGTGAAGGTGAAGCAAGGTGATTAGGTGAATTATTGCTTTGCTTTGCTTTTTTTAGAATTACTATTTTACCCTTTAAAATATTTTATATATTCTTTTTATATTTTTAACACATAAATATTAATATATATACTTAAATCATTTATATACTAATATTATATATACTTTTTATTTGTGTTCATTATATATACTAAATTTATGTTATAAATAAATTATAATACTTTTTTTTTGCAATATTGAATTAAAAAGAATATGAAAAGTTATAATAATATCTATATCCTTACGAAATACCATAAGAATGTTAGAAATATTTTAAAATGACCAAAATACCCATAAAATGAATGACTTTTTCTAACAAATTTAAAACTTTTCTATTTTTTTCAATTTAGTACATAATAGAAAATCATAAATTAACACAAAATAGATCATGAAAAATCACAACAACCACACCAAAATATCATGAAAATGATTTAGCCAAACACCTATAGCCATAAAATATTTTTTTCACATTGTGCAAATTAGTCTTTGAACTTTTCAAAATTGTAAAAAGGTCTTTTAAATGTTAAAAATGCCAAAAACATGTTAAGATATGCAAGAAACACACCTCACATGGTACTAGAGGCTCTTGGCCAAGCCAAAATGGTCCTAAAAAATATTTTCAAATTTTATAATTTGGTCCCTAAATTCCCAATATTACAAAACAATCTAAAAAAATAAAAGCAAAAAATCATCATAAAATTAAGCTTAAAAACATCATAAAAAATACTCATTAGATTTGGCCAAAGCAAAAACATCACGAAAACAATGTTTTTCATCATAAAATTTTATAAAGAATCTCATAAACACATAAATAAGCCTTTACCAAGCTTAAAAATACATGAAACCACTAATACTTTAACATGAATCAACATGAATATGACATGATAAATATTAGAAAACATATATTCATAAAAATAATATCATTTCTACTAATTAACACAAATTATTATAATGAAATTCAACACATAGACAATAAAAATCAAATATATCAACAAAGTACATAAACTATGTTCATGGTTTTCATGCTTGGCCTTTCAACATGGAATGAAATCCATGAGCTCATGCAATCATAAAAGTCACTAAAATGAAGATTCAAAGATGAAATTAACAAAAATGAAAAATTTTGGAAGAGGATTACATTAGAAAACCTTAGAAACTTAAGAATTTTTTTTTTAGTGTTTTTTATGCCAAAATAACCAAAGCCTCATTTGAAACCAACCTTCACCTCTTTATAGGGGAAGGATTCGACCAAGGGCTGAAGTAAAAGCGCTTGGCCGAAAGCCTTCTAGGCTTTTCTTTTTTCTTTTTTTAATTTATTTAAATTTTTTAATAATTACTTTTAATTTGATTTGATTTAAATTAATTAAGCTTATCTTTTTATGGATAATATCATCCATGACATCATCAAGCTCTAGAAAATTTTATGTGATATTTATATAATATGTAAAATTACATCATAAAAATTAATTAAAATGATTAAATTATAAAAATTAAAAATTATGTATTTAAATTAAAATTTCATATGATCAATTTAATTTAATCCAATAACAAAATCAATTTCAATGTTCAAGAAAAAATCCATTAAAATTTACAAACTCATAAAATTTCACGAGAAAAACCCTTATTGGGAAAATTATTATATGTAAAAAAGCAAAACTCATAAAATAATTTGAATTTTCATAAACTGATTTAATACGAATTTATCAATAATATTTAAAGAATTTTAAAAATTGTAAACTCAAATAATCCTATCGAAAAAATTTACAGAGTAGAAAACTCTGTGCCTTGGAAATAAGAAAATACCAAAAAAAAAAAAAAAACAAAACTCATGAAATAAATTAAATTTTGAAAAACTGATTTAATATGAATTGAACAATAATATTTAAAGAATTTTAAAAATTATAAACTCAAAAAAATTTTATCGAAAAAATTTACAGAGTAAAAAATTTCATATCTTAAAAACGAAAAAAAATTCTAAAAAAAACTCATAAAATAAGTTGAATTTTAAAAAAATGATTTAATATGAATTTAACAATAATATTTGAAGAATTTTAAAAAATATAAACCCCAAAAAATCATTTTGAACAAAATTTACGAAGCAGTATCTTGGAAATGGGAAATTTTCAAAAATATATTCAAATTTTATAAAAATAAATTTTATCCAACAGATTATTCAAAATATTAATTTATATAAATAATAAAAATGAAAATAAAAAAATCCAGAACAATTTTTATTGAAAGATTTCACGAGTATAATATATTTACAATATTGTGAAAAATTCAAAATTAATTATTAAAGTGGACAACTCAACATCTTATGGTATAAAATATCAATACGAACTTTTCCTTGAATATTTTTTTATTTGTTTTAGTGCAGATCGACATAAATACCACATAGGTATTGGTAAAAATATATGACAGTCAACTTCATAAATTTAACAAAAAATTATCAACAAATTCTTAAAAATGAGAAATTTAACCATAATAACATCAACAGAAATATATTTCAAAAATTTCACAAGGATGAATTTAAAAACTAATTTTTTACCTTGAAATTAATCTTTTTATTCGAGATTTGCAATGTACAGCCCTTGAAATGGTGTCTAATATTGTTATATGGACCTGCAGTCATTTAAGCAAAACTAAATAGGTTTTAAAAATGTTCATTTTAGCTGAATGAAATCTACCTTTATCGGTAGCCACTTAGTTTTAAGTCTCAGATATTTTTATATTGACAAGGAAGGAGGCCTAAACAAAATTATGTGTCTATAGCCCCAAATCAGATCTTCCTAATTTGAACCAGTGGGGGACCATTGACACCCCTCTGACAAATACAGCTACCATGAACAAAATAATTGTTAGTCTGACAACCAACTGTATTTGAACAACGACACTTAGACAATGACAAAGAGCATCACGTAAGTGCTCTTCAGAGACTCTGGTATAAAAGGGGCTATGAAGCCCCAAGGTAGGGCACGCACTATCAGCTCTATTCTTCTTCTCCACACTCTTCCTATGCTCTAAAAATCTAGAGATCTCAGACTAACTTGAACATCAAAGTGCATCCTGGGATCCTAAATTCAATGCCTTTTAACCTTCTTTTGTGTTTCAAGTTCGTCTTTGGTTTACTTATCAGCCTTCTCCAAGGAAGACATCAACAAGTGGTAAAACATTATTTGAAATGGCATATCAGTCTTTCTTTGTTAAAATTGGTTAGGTTGATCATCCAGTTTGTAAGAGATAGTTTGTTGGCTAGTTATAAAACCAAATAATATAATGCACGAGTTGTGAAAAAATTGTATGGAAACCAACAGAAAGGAGACTTCTTTTGTAGAGATAGTTAGGGCTTCGCTTCGAGAAAGTCCAAACTCGAAATTATTGAAGTGGAATTTAAGGAGAAATGATAAGATGCTCTCACTATATACAGGTTTGGTGATATTTTGGCTTTATGCGGAGTTAAATAAGAATGAAAGGCAATTTTTGCTCATTTCTTCAGATATTTTGTTTCTTTGAAACTCTGCTGCCAATTCCATTAGTTTCTATTCTGTATATAGAGATGTCCACGAGTTATGTTGCAACTAGAAATATTTTAAATTTTTTGTTTAAGTTTGTTTTCAGCTTAATCTGACCTATTCATGTTTTTAATTATTAAATATCAATTTGGGTTAGGCCAGCATGACTTGAATTGATAAAACCAAGGCTCAACTGGAGTAAGTCAAGTTTATCGAGCAAGTAACCTGGCCCATGAGTGGGCCTATCTATATAGTATCATTTTAGGTATCTTGTTCGAATTCCAGTGAGTATTAGATGTGTTGGACATAGATGTAAACATGGATATTTTAGAAAAAAATGAAGAGTCCATGTATATATCTCGGTAGTAATTTCTTATATATAAGAAAACCTTGTTCATAGAAAATGTTTTACTTCATAGGGTCCAAATGTCTAAAAATGGTCATAATATCTGATTTAATTATTGAGAATATATATTCACATCAATCTAAGATTTTTTTTTAATTTATAACTTTAATTTTGTTTTGTAATTTAATTGCAGCTCTAATTGTAATACCAAAAAGAGTTTAAATTTTGTAATTGTGTTACTTGAGTTGTACTTTGTAATTAACTATTATATTTAATAATAAATGCATGTTATTTATTACTTAACAAACGAGTTAAAAAAATCTTGAATTAAAATTAATTAATCATTTAAGTTTTTATTATTTTATTGAAATAAATTAAATATTCAAATGTTTTCTCTCATTTATTTGAATTTTTAAATATTCACTTAAATCAAATTTTATTCAATTGAGGTGAAAATAGATGTAAGAGTTATAACAATAGATTTGACTATAAATCAAGTTAAGTTGAGTTACTACCTAAAAATTTTAAATTTTTTTTTATAAACCTGAGTCGAATCAACTTAAAAATGTGTTTTTTTATTCATTACATTCTTAAATATTTAAATATTAATTTTATACATTTTATAAATTTTATATTAATATTTATATATTTTATAATTAAATTTAAATAAAAATATTATTTTTATTATTAAATAATAATTTAAATTTAAAAAAATTTATCCAGAACTGATGCATGCAGCTCGAATCTGCGGCTTGGAAGAGTAGCCTGTCGTTTATTGGAGTTGGCTTGTGCTATCGCTTTTCTATTATTGTCGTTAAGCGGATAACGTAGCCGAAGACTCCAGAAAAGTGCAAGATAATCCAGATTAGCCCAGACGCTCGTTCCTCGTAATACTGCAAATAATTGATTTGATAAAGTTATGAATCCGTACTAATATATAAATTTGTTTTATGTGTAAAAATAAGTTACATTAATATTAAATTTAATGCTTTAAATGTTGATAAAATTATTAGAATATTAATATATATTTTTATTTTTTTAAAATAGATAATGTGGATAACATTTTTGTGGAAATCGTTATTCAATCGATGATTTTTCATTTAGATAATTTTTTTTATTAATGAGAAATCATCACGTAAAGTGACGATTCTTCACCAATTAGGGTCGGAAGCCGCCCATCACATATAATTTTTTTTTTTTTTAATCCAAGAACATTATCTAGATCGTATCGAAAGCATCTTTGCGGCAATTTCTTGTTCATCTTCCAGTCCAGAGTCCCCTGAAAATTATAAGCTATCATAAGAATCGTTATTACATTAATTGTGCATCGAATTGAATGCTCATTTTAAGCTGAAAATAGAGCAAATTTACCTCCTAAACAGACCAAAATCACCTCCTCCTAACTTGTTGTCAGATGAGAAATCCTTGGTGGCTTTAACTAGCATAGCCCAATCAACTAATTCAAGTTCTATATCTTCCTTTTACCCCTTCATTACCACTGTTATTTACCCCATGATTGTCTCTTTTTTCCTGAAACAGTATCGTTATGTGCTTAATATTACAATCTTATATCTTGACCAACGTATTTTTTAACTTATGTTACTCAAATTTTATGTTCAAATATTCATTAGACATAAATATTAAAAAATAAAAAGTTAAAAGTAATATATAATTTTGAACGAGCAAAAACTCAGACTTTGTCTCAAAACCCTCAAATCAATCTGTTATTTTTATCTAAGTAACCTGGCGAAGTTGCTAGCAATATCCATATGAAGTTCTACGTGCAAATCAATCTGCAAATGTAACCGCGAAATAGAAGCATAGCAGCATGTGTGGGGTAGCAACATGAATGAAAAGTAACCAAGGGAAGTTGCTAGCAATATCCATTGTTTTTTTTTTTTTTATATAGGGTAGGAGGCTGCTGGCGAGTGGGTGGCTTTACACCACATTGGTGAGGTATCGCCACTTCAGGTGGGAAACTGCCTATTCAATCGGTAATTTTCCATCCAAATCTCAAAATTAACATATTTTGAATAATTTTTTTTATTTTACAAAACCTATTTTTAAAAATAATAAAATTATATTAATATACTAATAATTTTGCCAATGTTGGTATGAAATTTTAAAGTTTTGAGATCAAAATAATTTAATATAAATTTTAACTTTTTTTTTTCAAATAAATCCATTTCATGGAAGTATGTTAATTGAATTAAAATTCTCTATTTTATGAATTAAATAAATCTTATTAATATGCATTATAAAAAATACTTAAAAGGGATAATTTAAAATGCGCAATAAATAAATATATGTTTTTATTAAAAATATTCAAGGTTTTCAATGAATTTCAACAGATTTAAAACAAAATAAAAAAAACTGTAATACTAATAATATAAAAATATAATCAAATGTGAATATTCTTATTATTATCTTAATAAAATCAACTTGGTTTACTGAATACCAGCCACTCCTTTAAATTGAAACATTCAAGCTTCAGTTTTGTCACGACATCTCTGCAACAATGGAAACTTGGTTCCTTATCCTTCTCACTATCTCAATTTCTCTGCTCCTCAAAGCTCTCCTCAACTTCTTCTCCCCTTCTAAAAAGCTTCGCCGTACTCTTCCTCCTGGCCCTTTCACTTTCCCGATCATTGGCAACCTCTTATGGCTCCGCAAATCTTTCTTCGATATCGAATCAATCCTCCGCAACCTCCACTTGAAGCTTGGTCCCATGGTTACCCTCCACATCGGTTCTCGCCCCTCCATATTTGTGTTCGATCGTTCCCTTGCTCACCAGGCTTTAGTCCAAAGCGGTTCACTGTTTTCGGACCGCCCTAAAGCTCTCCTTACTGACAAGATCATGAATAGCAACCAAATGAACATCAGCTCTGCTCCTTATGGCCCGACCTGGAGGCTTTTGCGGCGGAACCTGACGTCAGAAATCCTCCATGCTTCACGTATCAAGTCGTATTCTCATGCACGTAAATGGGTCTTGGAAATTCTTTTCGATAGTTTACAGTCGAAGGCTAAAACTGGAGAACCAATTCAGGTTTTAGCCCATTTCCAATATGCTATGTTTTGTTTACTGGTTTTAATGTGCTTTGGTGACAAGCTTAGTCAAAACCAAATCAAAGATATTGAGGCTGTTATGCGAAGGGCACTGTTAAGTTTCGAAAGATTCAATATGCTTAACTTTTGGCCTAGCGTGACTAAGGTTTTGCTTCGTAAGCGATGGAAGGAGCTTCTCCACCTACGCAAGGATCAAGAAGATGTGTTGATTCCTCTGATAAGAGCAAGAAAGAAAGCCAAAGAGCAAAAATTTAGCAAGAACGGTGATGATTATGTTTTGGCGTATGTTGATACCTTGTTGGATTTCGAGTTACCGGAGTCGAAAAGGAAGCTTGATGAGGGAGAAATTGTTACTTTGGCTTCTGAGTTTCTTAATGGTGGCACCGATACTACTTCCACAGCTTTGCAATGGATTATGGCAGACTTGGTGAAATACCCATACATTCAAGATAAGTTATTCCTCGAAATTAAAAGGGTTGTGGGAGATATTGGAGATGAAGGAATCAAAGAAGATAATTTGCAACAAATTCCTTATTTGAAAGCAGTGATTTTGGAAGGGCTAAGAAGGCACCCACCAGGGCACTTCGTGTTGCCTCATCGTGTGACAGAAGACACAGTCCTGGGCGGATTTTTGGTCCCAAAAGATGGAGCTATCAATTTCATGGTGGCAGAAATGGGGAGGGATCCAAATGTATGGGAGGCTCCAATGGAGTTTAAGCCTGAGAGGTTCTTGACAAGTGATCACGGTGGTAGTAATGGTGAAGTAGTGTTCGACATAACAGGGAGTAGGGAGATAAAGATGATGCCATTTGGAGTTGGGAGAAGAATTTGTCCTGGACTTGGCTTAGCCCTTCTTCATTTAGAGTACTTTGTGGCAAATTTGATTTGGAAATTTGAATGGAAAGCCGTGGACGGAGATGACATCTGCTTGGAGGAGAAGCTGGAGTTCACTGTAGTGATGAAGAATCCATTGGTGGCCCATATTTCTCCAAGGAAAAGATAAGGTCTTAACTTTCTACTTAGAAATTAAATCATGTAGGTACCTTAATCAATACTCAGATGTTAATCTAGCTTTTAATACTGTCCTTATTTTCATGTATGATTTTAGTATCTATATGAAGGCTTAAGTTTTAAGCACTACTGCGAGTCTACTTTTTTTTTTTTTTTTATCAATATGACGGCCCAATTTGATTTTTTTAGGTCACTATCTAAGATAAAGAATCGGTCGAATAAAAATTAAATTAATAAATCGATCAATCAAACCATCGGATCAATTCGGATTTAATAACTATACTGTTTACCTTTTAACACTGTCCCTATGATCTTTGTACACATGGCTAAAAATTTTAGTATGTGGTTATTTAGTTAACTTCAACCGACTCATCTGATGAAGAATTAATAAAAGGAAAATGGGGTAGCCCAGCTGGACAGACAGTTACCTCCGCCATTATAATTGGGAACAAAACAAACTTTGATGCTGTCATAATTCACACTATTTAAGCTTTCACAAAAGCATTTGGTATCTTGCTCTTAGGTTTAGGTGTTTCCTAGATTCCTGTCATGCAAGTTTCATTTGAAAAGAATGGAAAAGCTTGTCTATTACACTATTACTTGTCTTTTAATTTTTTATGTGCGATATTGAAAAATTTTGGATGAAGTTTGAAATTGGTGAGACTCTTATTTATTTGTTTAATCCATTAAATTGATTGTATGAAAAATTTAAATATTAAATAAGTAATTTTAATTTTAAATACGTATTAAATAGTAAAAGCTTGGCTCTTATGCTATTATTAGTCTTTGAACTTTTTATGTGCGATTTTTGAAAATTTTAAATGGAGATTGAGTTGGTGAGACTTTTAATTATTGATTTAATTGGTTGAATCAGTTGTATGAAAAAAATTTAAATATTAAGTAAGTAATTTTAATTTTAAATGTGCATTAAATATAATAAATATGTAATAAAAATATGCATTTAGTCAAATAATATAGTTTGTAATATAGATCTAAAATGTTAAATATTCAAATCTTATTATATACAGTAATTACTTTAAAAGAAAATTACAATAAGTTTAATTTTTTTTATTTTTTACTGGCTCAATTAATTTTTCACCTATTTAGAAAATCTTCGACAATGATTTTCGATTTTTTCAACACTGCTCGTTCCGCTCATAGTGAACAATTCTACTTACTCCTTTCTTTTGAAATAAGTCATGTTTTTGGTACAAAGGAAATCGAGATAGGAAACATAAGTTGCGAATGTTGGAATTTGAATTTCAAGCCTGTTGAATGTTACCTTTTCAGATTGCAATTTGCATGAACTAATTGAATTAAATCTCGATTTGGAAACAAGTTATTTTAATACATAATAATTTACTTTTGTTTTTATTTTTTAAAATTAATTTTATGATTTTTTAATTAATAACTTATATGGTACCTGAATTGTTGTAAAAATTAGATAATTTGATACGCAAATAAATAAAATGTGTCTTGAACTGTTTCGCCAAATACCATAAAATTATAACATTTTACCCTACATATATTGTTGGCCGAATTATGTTTGACGTTTAATGCTGGTTTTAAGCTGATATATGATCTAATTAAACTAGATTAATACGGTTTTAGATATTTATAAATACATAGGATAATATATTTTTAATTATTAACAACTACATAATTATTTTTATCCTAAAATATTTTATTCGATTTATTTTTTTATTTTTCATTAAAGAATCAAATCAATGACAAAGAACATTCGAATAAATAAAATAAAATAATTTTGGGGTATACTAATTTTGACAATGGAAAGCCACATGTAGTGTTTTAGAGTGTTGATTAATGAAGGTTAAAATACTAAAAAAAAAAAAATGTTATTATGCTTTTTAAATTTTGTTAGATATGTTTATATCCTTTTATTGTATCAAATTATAGCTTTTCTGTCTAATTAATGAGGTTTATATCTTTTTATTTTATTTAACATACACTTAACATATTGTTTTAATTTAAGGAAACCTTATTTTTAACGGCTTTTTAATGATACTTAAAGACTTAATTAAGTAAAAGTAAGAGCTTAACCAAAGATTCATTTAACAATAAACAGATGAAAATTTCTTCGAAATATTTTAAAAAGTATCATAAGGTTTTTTTTTAAAAATATTTTACCCATTAATAAATTTTTTGTTAACAATCACTTTGGAAAATTTTTTAAATAAGATACATCATATATTGCCTTAATGTACACTTAGTGAAAACGTATTTGCATTATATTCGCATATTTTATTGTATTATAATTGTATTTAAAAATATTTTACATTTGTACAAATTTTGATATAATAATAATTCTTATTATATAGAATTTGAGATATTCGTATATTTCTATTGTATTCATATTATTTTTAATATCGTACCATGTCAAATTTTGTATTACGTTTTACCTTTTTCTTTTCTATCATGCACGTATTAAGTCTAATATTACCAAGTTAGCATATCACCTAATACCGCCTCCATTTGTAAGAGTCCTCTAAACATAAGTAATGAGGGGGCAAAATAAACTCGAATCTAGAACCCACCCGAAAAAACCTGAACCTAAGAAAACCTGTATCCGAAATGGCTCAAACCCGAATAAACCTAAACTTGAAAGATCTCGAATCCAAATTTAATACTAAAAATAAAAATGATGAATTTGTGATTAAATAGTTTTTATAAAGCAAAAACTTTAATTATCACTTTAATTTTAATTTTTTTAATAATTGAATTAAATATTAAAAACTTAATTTATATTTTATATAAGATAAAATAATAATTTATAAAAAATAAATTATATCATTAGCTTTGAAGACATTATAAATGGGGTATATCATTAATTTATCATATTTTCTTTAATCAATTAGTTAAATTCATTGAATATTGAGAGTTTATATATTTTACTAGTGAAATTTTAAGTAATTCTTTGAATATTATCTTATTGTATTATTATTATTTTACGTAATGATAATTGAAGTCTAATAATAGTATAATCAAGTAATGATAATTAAGTACTTTTTTTTATTAACACTTGTTAGCCAAAGTGATAAGGAGCTTAGTGCTTGTTAAGTAAAATCTTGATTTCGAGTCTTGTGTATAAAGAAAATGGGTGCTGAAGGGAGCTTTCCCCTATTTGGAGTTTGACCCGACTTAACTCTGGAATAGTCGAGTCCAATGTGACTGTCGGATATTGGAAGGTCTTAGACAAAAAAAAAAGCAATAAGGTGAATTAAAAAAATATGAAAGCCATAATATAGATAATACCATACTAAAAATAAAAAAAAAATCATATGTTAAACTTAGACTAGCAACATAGTAGAAGAGAATATAAGGGTAACATAATAAAAACAAAAAAGTTAAAAAGTTAGTATATATTACCAAGCAATATCCATACCTAAGAGTGCTTATGGGCCGGGTAGGGCTGTGTGTAAGCTAGGCTTAAGTATGATATTAACATCAAACATGTTTGCTCAAGCTCAACTAATATGGCTTAGGCAAATATTTGTAAATGGATAGTCAAGCCAATTTAGACCCGTCCCATATTTTTTTTATAATTTATTTTTAAAATATAATCTTTATTAGTTTAACATTTTCTTTTACTAAGTTTAAAAGTATAAATAGCTTAACCTAGTTTTTAATGTTTACACTTTAATATTACATATATATATATATATATATCTTTTATGTAATAAAAATTACATAATGTATAAAGTATAAAATTAAAATATATTTTGTAATAGTAAAATAGGTTGGGCTAGGCTTGGCCTTGAAAGTTGGAGCTAAGGTGCGAACATTTTTTAAATTAAGCCTTTTTTTTTTACAAAGCAATTTTTCGGGCCTAATATTTTTTTCCAAATCCTCACAAATATCATGTGCGTCTTTAGGCTTGAGCAGGTAGCTTAACCCTCAAGCAAGTGTAATCTGCACCTAACCACGGGTAAAAAAAAAAAAAAGTTAAAGTAAATGCAGAAAGCATTTTGAAAAACTACATTCAATAGTACTTAATAGTAAAGAGAAAACAAATACGATATAAGAACATTAAATGATCAAAGAAAATTATAAATCTTGATCAATTCATAAAAAAATTAATTCATTTGTAACTTGAAAGTATCACTCCAATGTTCAAAAAAATCAAACCCACAAATTAATATCAAAACAAATATTATTACACATGAGATTTTTATTGACTTTTTATAATTGCAAAACCAATATTAAAGTATATTATAAAGAATAAAATATATTGCTAAATAACAAAGAAAAACAATTTTCTACTCAAGATGCTTTGTTTTAATATTTTATAAAAAAGAATTTTGTAAAGAATAAAATAATACTATTAATAATTTATTGTTAATTATTTTATATATTATTTTATTGTATTTTGTTGAGAGAGAAATATTTTATATATAATTCTTTTAAAAATTTTAGTTTGCTATATCTTAATATATTTTAATATAAATATAATCATAAAACATGACTCGAATATGTAAAAACCTGTCGAAATTTAAACAAATTATTAACATGTTAAAATTTATATAAATATGTAATACTTTTAATACGACTATGAAATAAAAAGTAACATAAATATGAACACGATCAGTGATGACAAGTGACACAAAAATAAAAATTTCAAAAGCAACATGATTGTATAAGGCAAACATAATTGAAAAATAATTAAAATATGACACGAATACTCAAAAGATGTCAATTATTTTAAATATCAATAAGATTAATTTGCCATGTATAATATTGTAATAATAAATTATTGAAAAATTAATTTTGTATATAAATATATTAAAAATATCATATTATAACAAAAAATTACTTAAAAATAATAGTTTAATAATTTACATTTTAAAACATTAAATTACGTAAAAACGATTACATTTATCATAAAATGAAAAATTATGTTTTACATACTTGAACTCGAGCAGGCTCGAACTCGAATAGGCCCAAATCCGAAAGAGCCCGAACTTAAAATAATCCGAACTCGAAGAACTCGAATCAGACTTCTCCAATTGTCACCTCTAATAAGTAGGGATGATAAATTGTTAATTCGAACAAATTTAATTATTTCGGATATGAGTTATTTTTTGTTATGTTTTTGAATTTAAGTTATTTTGTGTTCAAATCATTCGAAATTCAATTTATTTTGAGTGAAATTCAAATTCAAAATAGTTAATCTTTTTAATTCTATAAAGTAATGATCATTTGAATATTGTCTAATTGAAGTTCAAGTTTTTTCAATTGAAGTATTTTGAAGTTTCAACTATTTTACGACAACTTTTCCGTAGCAAATGTTGATTAATGCTCAGTGTATTCGTCAAAGTGATTTTAAAATATATAATAAATTATTTATTTAATTTAATAAAAAGTATTAATGAAAGATTTTAAATCAACAATAAAACAAAATGTTGGAAGAACTCATTAAGCAAACTTTTTTTTTTTTTCTTTTTGAACTTTCGTTAAATCGAATTCAGGAATTGAGATTGAAATTTTTCCTAGGAATTTTGGAGTTTGATTTCATTTTCCTACAAGTCTATCCCTAAGCAATATTTTCACCATAGGAGATGGTTTAGATTATCCCTATTTATCATTCACATCTTTTTGAATTGGTTTTCCAATCCGCAGCAATTCAAAAATGGGGAGCAAAAGCAACTTCCTGCCTAACCTTTTGCAAACTTGCATCGACACCAAATCTATTCTTATGGGCAAAGTACTCCATGCTTGCATTCTCCGCACCGACCTGTTAACCAACACTTTCCTATGCAACCGTCTTATTGAGCTTTATTCCAAATGCAACCACCCAACATCAGCTCACCGTACGTTCGACCATACCCCTCGAAAGGACATTTATTCCTGGAACGCCATTTTGAGTTACCACTGCAAAGCTGGGAACCTAACTTTTGCACGTAAAGTGTTCGAGCAAATGCCTGAAAGAAACGTTGTTTCCTGGAATAACTTGATTAGTTTAATGTTAAAAAAGGGTTACCAAGAAAAAGCTTTGGATGTTTATAAGCTTATGGTTTTGGAAGGCTTTTTGCCTACCCATGTTACTTTTGCTAGTGTTTTAAGTGCCTGTGGAAACGTTTTGGATTTGCAGCTTGGGAAGAGATGCCATGGTCTTGTTATTAAGATTGGTCTTGATAAGAATATCTTTGTCTGTAATGGGTTATTGTCTGTTTATGCTAAATGTGGGGTTAAAAAGGAAGCAGTTAAAATTTTTGAGGACATTGATGAGCCTAATGAGGTCACTTTTACTTCAATGATGGCTGTTTTGGGAAAGATAGACGGGGTCTTTGAGGCTTTGGAGATGTTTAGAATGATGTGTCGGAAAGGGGTTCGGATTGATTCAGTTTCATTGTCGGCTGTTTTAAGTGTTTGTGCGAAGTGGGGAGATTATGGTGAATTTGGTTTTTATGAAGGTAACGATAGATCATCATGCAATGCGGTACTTGGGGAACAAATACATGGTCTTGCATCTAAGCTTGGATTTGATCGTGATCTTTATTTGAGTAATTCCTTGCTTGATATGTATGTAAAGAATGGGATTATGAAGAGTGCCGAGACAGTTTTTCATAATTTGGAAAAAGTCAGTGTTGTTTCCTGGAATATTATGATTGCTGGATATGGCCAAAAGGGAAAAAGTGAGAAAGCTGTAGAGTGTTTTCAAAGAATGCAGTTTTGTGGTTTTGAACCGGATGAGGTTACTTATATTAATATGCTTGCAGCATGTGTAAAGCGTGGAGATGTTGAAACTGCACGTCAGATGTTTGATAGCATGTCATGCCCGAGCATTATTTCATGGAATGCTATAATCGCTGGCTATTCCCAGAATGAGAACCACAGAGAAGCAATAGAGCTTTTTAGGGAAATGCAGTTTCAAAATGTAAAACCTGACCGGACTACTGTGGCTGTTATCCTTGGCTCATGTGCTGCAGTGGACTTTCTGGAGGGTGGAAAACAGGTCCATGCTGCCTTGCAAAAGGCTGCTCTTCATACTGATAATTATGTTGCTAGTGGACTGATTGGCATGTATTCGAAGTGTGGGAAGATAAAAATGGCAGAGCACATATTTTCTTATGTGCCAGAGCTAGATATTGTTTGTTGGAATTCTATGATTTCAGGTCTTACACTTAATTCTCTAAACAAAGAAGCTTTCACACTCTTTGAGCAAATGCAACGGAGTAGAATGTTGCCTACCGAATTCTCTTATGCAACTGTATTGAGTTGTTGCACAAATTTATCTTCTTTATTTCAAGGAAGGCAGGTCCACTCTCAGATATTAAAAGATGGTTATGAGAATGATGTGTTTGTGGGCACTGCTCTTGTTGATATGTATTGTAAATGTGGTGACATAGATGGAGCACAGAAGAATTTCGATATGATGCCTTTCAGAAATATTGTTACATGGAATGAGATGATACACGGATATGCGCAGAATGGACGTGGAGATGAGGCTGTTCATCTATACCAAGACATGATTGCATCAGGTGAGAAACCTGATGGCATAACCTTTACTGCTGTTTTGACTGCTTGTAGCCACTCAGGATTGGTAGATCTGGGGTTCAAAATTTTCAATTCAATGCAGAGTGACCATGGGATTGACCCAGAATTGGAGCATTATAGTTGCATCATTGACTGTCTTGGCCGAGCTGGTCGTTTTGATGATGTAGAGGCCCTTATGGACAGAATGCCATATAAAGATGATCCAATCATATGGGAAATTCTACTTAGTTCTTGTAGAGTTCATAGTAATGTCAGTTTAGCGCAGCAAGCAGCAGAGGAACTCTTCCGCCTGGACCCTGACAGCTCTACCCCTTATGTGCTTCTAGCCAATATCTATTCTTCTTTAGGAAGATGGGATGATGTGAGGGCTATTAGAGAGCTGATGAGTGATAAACAGCTTGTTAAGGATCCTGGTTTTAGTTGGACTGAATATAAAGAGCAAGATACAAGTCTATTTGTTGGGTGATACATCTATGCATGGTCGATGATGCTTTTGACTACATCACTCTATGTTACAAATCAGTCAATGATACAGACAAGAGGGAAGCATGTAATTTTATGTAAAAAGACATTATTAACCCTTTTTTCATGTCAATTTATTTTGTTTCTTTTTTTCCTCTAGTTGTCTATGTTAACAAAATGTCCTGATTATCTTTGCAGCCTACACGATGATAGTAACCAAAATCTACCATGAGGTCAAGTGAAATGGTATAGTTGCATGCTTGGGAATGTAAATATTTGCCTGTGTTTGATCGTATGGTGCATGCATCAGTACTATTCATGGCAATCTTTTCTATAGTTTTTCTATTATATTGGAAAATCGTAGATGAACATTCTCAAATGGAGGTTCAATACATAGAAACATTTGAAGTTTGCAAATATTCTGCTAAAATAAGGTACTTTAGGTTATATATTTAGAAAAAATATGTTCAATCTGATGAAGTATTGCTTTCAAAACACTTAGAAGTGCAACAAAAGTAAAGCAAACTTCACCAGGCGTATATGGTTAATTTGGCAGCACATTCGGTTTTTGAGGACTTCACTGCCTCGTACAATCTCATAAAGCATAAGGTTTAAATCCCACATCAATCTTTGTCAGTTTTAGCTGATGGTTATTGTTATTATTATTATTATTTTGGTTTTGTTGATACAGAAAACGTTATGCATCTTTGATGATTTGGAGTTAGAGTGCTAAGGAGAAGAATTGTAGTTTGGACATTTCATCTTTTTTCATTTTGGGAAGGTGAGAGCCTCTATTTTCACTTAAACCATGCGCTCTAACTCAACTATATATCTAATATTCCCATTTAAGATACTTCCACATCCATTTGTTTTCTGATTTTTTTTTCTATGCTTTTGTTTCTCCTCATTTGCCTGCATATGCAAATTTCATTACAAAGTGGTTGGAAAATAAATAGACAGGAAAAAAAAAAGGAGGGTTAAAAATAAATAAGAGGGAAAAAAGAAAAAAAGGAGGGCTGAAAGTAAATCAGCCTGTGCTTCCTTGAGAGTTGTAGCAGTTGTGAATAAATATGGCATCTTTATACCATTTGGGAGATTTACCACTATGGTGCCACTAATCTCTTTCTCCATGATCACTGATCAGTTTGAGTAGGGCATGGTCTTGATGGCTCTGTAAACATTTGGATTTGTTTATGATTAGATGGGAATTTGTTTCCAATTTATTCTCTATCAATGATCAATCTGATTCTATTCACTTTGTTCAAGTTAACATGTATTAGTCTCTTCCTATGTTATATGGACTCGAAGTGAACTTTGGATATTGGTATAAGCTCGATATAGTTATACTCAATAGATAAATCAATGCACCCTCTCATTTGCAATGGTCCAATGGATAACTTGATCACACAACAATATTAAGTTAATGTATTAATTTGATGCTTTTATTTGGTGCTGCACTTACATTGACATTACAAGTTTAGCTGCATGGTGTTCATGACACTATGAAAAGTGTAAAAAGGAAAAAAAAAAAAAAGAAACAAAGAAAAGAAAAATTCATGCCTCCCACAAAAGTATAATTTCATGCATTTGCACATGCAGCATCTAATTATTATGACAATTGAAGTGAATGCTATCTGAATGTTGAGATTCTTTATTAGTAGGCATTAGGATTATTATGACAATTGAAGTGAATGCTATCTGAATGTCAAGATTCTTTATTAGTAGGGATCAGGATTTGCTAGGAGGTAGGCTTCAATAGCCTTGAATATTCCCAAGGTCTTTTCTTTGCCGGCCTTGATGCCCTCTTCCTTAATCTCAAAATCACCAATGGTGTATTATCTACTAGTCTTTTTGCATATGGATCCACCACTTGGAGATGGCTCCAACTTGATCTCGTAAGTGATCTTCTCTAGTTTATTCATCAAAGCGTCGCCCTCAATCACACTGTAGCTGTAAACAAAGTTTTCTTTGTCTAATGTTTCTACTTTCTCTTTCATGTAATTGAATTCGCTTCCTAATAGTGGAAAGAAAAACAGTTAATAATTATAACTTAATATATATATATATATATATATATATATGTATGATTCCATTCCAAGTATATTATTTTTAGTAGAAAAGTTTAACTAACCTTCTGCAAAAGTAATCTTCTTGATGCTGCCAGGCTCACCATTGCCTTCAAGGTACTCAACACTCTTAAAAGCCTGGGGAGCAATCTTTGGGATGAGGCTGTCACCATTGAGGATGCAAGCCTTAAACAACTTGGCTGGTGGGATGGCCGCAAAAACTCTGATTCATAAGTGAAAACACCCATAATTACTACCAATTTTGGAAATTATCAAAGGGAATATATATTGTTTGATTGATATATTTAGAGAAACTGATCGGAGTCTGCTGATGCGTGTAGAAGTGAATGTAAATGTATAGTATTTATAGAGTCTGGCTTGTGTAATTTTTGTTGAACATTTCTTCATATTTTGTTCATATATGTGGTTTCATTATCGATATATATATATATATATATATATATATTACTAAAATTTCAATTGATTCTGGTCTGTGCCTTGATCTTTCAATCTCTCCAAGGATAAATCAAAGAAGCTTACTGCAAAACTACAAATTTAAGGACTTGGTTGGAAGAAAAAAGAAAAGAAAAGAACACTAATATTTTTAAGTGAGGAAAACCTTGAATTCAAGTGCTTGGACTAATAGAAATAGAAACTAATTGCCGCTTTTGTTCAAAGATCTGTAATAAAAAGATTTTTGCACTTGTGAGTGGATTTATTTAGGTATCATTTGCTTACTAGGTTCGAATCAAATAAGATTCGGAATAATTTTTTTAATAATTTGAGCTAACTTGATCAGTTCGAATCATAATTTATTTAATCATAAAAATACATAAAAATTAACATTACAATAATAGCTTGACGAATATGTTGGATAAGTCAATGTTCTTTTGCCAATTAGACGCCAAATTGACTAGGTTGAGAAATTTATTTCAACAAAATAAGTGGTTTCTGGCTTTGAGTTTTAAGCTTCAAATTTTATTGAGTTTCAAAATGAAGGATGACATTGGATTGGAGGGTAGAAGAAATCTTGGAAATCATAACAGAATTATAATATTCTACAAATACGTTGCTTGGCACCAGCATATGCATGTTTATGTGTGGCATGTCTAGCTTGACGGTATTTTCAAATAGATAAAATAATGCCAAATTTTGAGACTTTCATTACTCCATAGCAAATATCTTTAGTTTAGTAGAAGTTTGCCAAAAATTAAAATGAAAATAGAAAAGGATTTATCTAATTGATCTTCATAACAAATATATAGAAATGTCTAAAGATCAAGCTAGTCTAATTATTCGATCCGAATAGAATCAGACTTGAAATAGATTTTTTAAGTAAAACTTACTACTTTCAAAGCATATAATTGTTTAATAAATACATTTTTATTTAAATATAAGTATTAATATATAAAAAATTTTAATCTTTTAATAATTTTAAATAGTAATCTAAGTTTCTTAAATCAGTAAAATTGAATTGGACCAAATCTGTATGGCCAAAATCTTTATTAATCAGGTTTGGCCTAATTCATAAAAAGATTTAATCAACAAAAAAGGTTACAATGAATAAAAAAGATTGGCCAAGATTTTCTCCGAGCTACTCACATAGATCAAACAAATGGTATGTCCAAACATAGAGGCCAGTAGAGAATGTGTTGCAAATAGATTTGGTAATTTGTTTATTCTATCATGTTTGTATATTTTATCATATCATAATCGTGTTTAAATTATTTTATATTTATATAAACTTTGATACATTAATTATTCATATTATTTAGATTTCGAGATATTTGTGTATTCGTGTCATGTTCATATTATGTTATAGTATTTCACATCATGTTTATGTCATGTAATTGTGTTGTGTCTAATATTATCAAGTTAGCTCTAGACGTTGACCATTTTTTCCTAGTAAGGAAATCTGAAAAAGAAATATATATATATATATATATATATGTCAAAGATCTTCCTCATGTTTTGATTGAGAAAAACACATTTGGATAGTTGAATAGTTCAAATGGTGAGTGACCAATGATTTACTTTCATAAAAACCTATTTCCTAAATAGCCTACAAACAGGATGGCATGAATACCAACCACTATGATCTGAAATATAGATTGGTTGATTCATCATATAGAAAAAAGAAATATAAGTCTTTACTTATTAAGAACGTAGTTTAATAGGAATTGTCTTCGTTTGTTCGTTTAATAGGAATGAAATACAATTAACTAGAACATGGAACTTTTTCTTTTTTAAAAATATATACATATTTTTCATATGTTTATATAATTTCAAATGTAATTCAAAATCAAATGTTAATAAAAATAATTAACTTTCTTAACTTAAGTAATAAATGATTGTCCAAACAACCACAGGTAAAAAAAGTTCCAACAGTTAACAAGAATATCTAAAGTTTAAATAGTAAAAGAAATTATATTGTAAAGTAATCTTAATTTATATTTAATTTTACAATAACTAAATTTTAAATGGCCTTTTAAACTGATAACTCTATGGAATAAAGTTAATTGGTCACATTTTATGCATTATAGTTGGTCAAGTCTTTGAAGTTGTTAATTGAGAATTATTAATTCCTAGTAGTTTTAGGTAAATGTTATTTTACTTTCATGATTATAATAGGAAATAACTTAGTGTTTTGTAGGTGCAAAGCAAGAAGAAGATTTGAGGAGTGAGAATATGGGACAAAATGGGGAGCATCGATATAGAAGTGGAAAGGTAGGCACCACAGTGCCAGAAGCTGGTGCTACAACATTAGCATGCCTTAAGGTTGAGCGCTAGCTTTACAACCCCAAGACCTTTTTTAAAGTCAACGACCCAAGTCACTTAGGAGCTATGGTTGCAACACTCACTTGGTAAAAACACATGCGAGAAAATATTTCTTTTATGTTTTAGGGGCTACATAAATAGGACTTTTTGACTTTAAAAGCCTAATTTTTCTAAAAGGAGACCAGCAACTAAAAGTTTGCAAGAGAAGAAGAGAGATTCTAGGATGCTTAAAAATTAAAGACCTTGACAATTTTAATTTTCTTTTTTTCCTTATTGCTTTTATTTTTCTTGTAATACTGATAATGAAACTCCTTTATTTTGGGTTTTCATTAGTATAAACTAAATTAGTTTTTCTTGGATTCTTTTGGAACTCAACAATATTTGGATTATTTTACTCTCTATCTTTATTTTATTGTGTTAGTAAATATGTCCTAGAGTTAGATTGGTTATAAGGATATACAATCAATAATGCAAGCCCATTGCTATTGCTTAGTGATACAAGGTATTCCTTCATATTAGTGGCATGAAACCACTTATTGGATGAAGCCATGGAATATATAAAGCTTTGCAAATGAATTGTAATGAGCTACAATTGTAGGAACCTTATAGATCAAAGTCATGTCCCTATAACTGTTCTTAGATTTTGTATTGCCGAGATAGGGCATTAGCAATGCTAAAAAACTAGCATGGTTATGCCTTATTACTTATGAAGTTGTAGAAAGAGAAAAATTTTGACCAATCATAAATTGCCATGTGTAAATTGAAATTTCTTTTAATTAAGAAATTATCAATTAAATTTTGCATCACTATGTGCAATTGATGACATCATAAATAGAAATTTATCTTTAATTAAATTAAAATTAATTCAGTTTTATCTCTAATTAAATTAAAATTAATTTAAAGAAAATAAAAGAGTTTTATCTCTAATTAACTAAAAATTAATTTAAAAATAAAGAAAAGAAGTTTTACCTCTAATTAAATTAAATTGATTAGGAGATAATTCTTCAAGATTAGTTTATTAAAGAAGTTATATTCTTTAGGAACTCTTTTCTACCTGGCTCATTGGCATTATAAAAGGAGGTCTCCACCAAAACATTCAACACAATTCACAAGCCTGAAGAGAAAAAGCAAATTTTAACAATTCAAGTTCTCCAAAGTCTCAAGAAGTTTTCTTTCAAGAACATGAAGAGAACGACTTATTCCCTAAGAAGTTGCTCTTTGATCCTGTTTCGGTGACAGAAAGGAGATAAATTCCATTTGTCAAGATCAAGTCTAGAGGATCTTTGAATCGGACCTCATTGATTCAAGATCAAGTCTAAAGACCCTTAAATCCAAGTTTTTGCTGAAAAAAGAATCAAAGAATTTCTTTATTGTAAAGAATATCTAGAGATTGTAATGTAAGTCTAATAAATAAAGCTAATTTATTTGTCTCCAAAATTTTTTGTGTGCATAAATTTCTGGCACGCCTGGTAGAAAAATCTTTTCCTTTGATCTTTTTTCTTCAAAATTCAAGTTATCGAGTTATAATGGCTCCCAAAAAGAACCTTGTCAACAAGCCAACTCTTAAACTTGCTCTAGCTGATCCTCCAATCTGCCCTATTTCATCAACAAGCATTGATATCCCTGCTCATCCCTATGGCACTTAGGGGAAGACCAAATCTCTTTTTCAACTTTATGATCAGACTTCTCAGTCCACTCTTTAACATTTCTTCAAGTCTAGAATTAGAAGTTCCTGTTAAACAAACTTGATTTTGGATCAAGTCTAAATCACCAAAAATCATCTAAGGCGCAAGATAGCTGCTCAGGGAGTAGCTCCAAAACACCTTTTTCTCCAAAATCAAACTTTGGAGTAATGAATATAATGATAATTGGCACCACATCACTTAAAGAGCAAGTTGCAATTTTGGCAAAGGCTATTGAGACTCCAGCAACAAGTATCAGAGAAAAAGATGATCAGATTACCTTCTTGATATGATGACTACTTTCATTGAAAAAAATCTATGGCCTCAGGTGAAAACAGCTAATGAAACCCTTAAAATGATGCTAAGAACTCCAACACTAAAGATACTATGAAGTCTGAGCAAAACATTAGTGAAGTGGTCATAACAAGTCAATTCAAAGATTTTATCAAAAAATCTATTAAGGATCAAGTTGACAATGTCACTTAACCTTCCTATACGTATGCAAAGCCATATTCTCCAAAGATTGATCATTTAAAGATGCCTGAAAATTACTAACCTCCAAAGTTTCAACAGTTTGATAGAAAAAAATTTGCGTTAACATGTTGTGCAATTCGTGGAGACTTATAATAATGCTAGAACCATTGGAGATCTTACAGTAAAACAATTTCTTTGATCTTTGAAGGATAACACTTTTGATTGGAATACTGATCTTGAGCCTGGAATGATTTATAGCTAAGAACAACTTGAGCGAGAATTTATTAATCGATTCTATAACATTCATAGTATTGTCAGCATGATCAAGCTCACCAGCTCATGCCAATAGAAAGATAAATTAGTAATTGATTACATCCATAAGTGGAGAATTTAAGCTTTAACTACAAAAAAAGATTGTCTAAATCCTTTCCTCTTGACAAGTGCATACATGGTATGAATTGGGACTTGCGCTACATTCTTTAAGGCATCAAACCTTAGACCTTTGAAGAGCTAGCTACTTGTGCTCATGACATGGAGCTAAGTATGTCATCTTCTGTATTCAAGAGCTTCCTGTGTAAGACCCAAACAAGGGCAAATAAAAGTAAGACACCTGAAAAAGGGGTAAAACCTTTGCCAATAAAAGAGAAAGCAAATGGTCCATGGCTATGGATATCAAGCTTCGTAAGATCTCTCCTAAATCAAAACAAGCTCAAAAGGCTAAACCTACGCATGCTAAAAAAAAGGTAAAGCTAAAGTCACTTTGAAGGAAAAGTAAGAAAAGAAGTACCATTTCTTTAATTTTGATGTTTGCTAGCATATTAGAGAAACTTTTAAAGACTAAGCTAATTTAATTTCCAGATATGAAGCAGCCTAAAGAAGTTAATAAAGTTAATGATCTCAACTATTGAAAATATCAAAGATTCAACCAAGGGGGGGCAAAGAGCTTTTAGAAAGCTTAGAGTTTAACTTTTCATTGGAGATATGGAGTTCCATCCATTTTTTCATGGGATTAATGCCAAATCAACATACAATATGTTGTTAGGATGACCGTCGATACATTAAAATGGCATGGTCTCTTTTATTCTTCATTAATGCTTCAAGTGTTGCAGAAATGGTAAAGTCAAGATGATTGTTGCTGATGCTAAACCATTTACTTTGCGAGGCTTATTTTATAGATGCTAAGTTTTATATGGAAGGCACTTTCTTTGAAAAAGTATTGACTACACCCGTAAAAGAATTGACGTAAAAGGAAAAGGACTCTGTTTCTTCCATCAATGAGGATAAAATTTGCCAAAGTTTAAAGAATCTGACTCTTTCCTTCACTGACTTAGAAGAATCAATAATTTTTAAACCTCTTTTGAAAGGACATGTTAGGCCAGTGGAACAAATTCTCTTTCAACATCAAAATCTTCCTTCTAATCTCGCTAGAGGTTTTGATCCTAATGCCTGTAGACTACTTGTTAAAGTTAGATATAAGTAAGAAGGTGTTATTAAATTAGCAAAGGAACATAACAACACAAAGTCATAAAGTCTATTCAAGGTTTCTTATGTCTGGCAAAAAAAACTGATCATGTCAAAATTTTTAGAAAGAGACTTGGATTTTCTCCATTAAAATTGAAGATTCATAAAAAAAACTTTAAGATATATAAGTGAGGAGGAAATTCCTAATGAGCAAAAAGATTCAATGGAGCTACAGAGACCTTCAGTGTTTAGTCATTTGGGAACACATTCAACGCAAATCTTAGTGTTTGATTATTAGAGCATTTAATCACCTCGAAGGCCAGTTTTTGAACGGATAGGGCCAAAATATAATGAAGCTTTTACAAGTGAGTCGGTACCCATTCATGCAAGCCTAGGAAGTTTAAACTCCAAAAAAGATAACTAAAGTCAAAAAAGAAAAATCTCAACCTTTAATGAATCAAGAGATTTTCATAGCAAAATTCTTTCTCGAATGAAAAGGCAAAGCGAGTGGAAAGTGACTACTGGTGAAGTATTAAGGGCTGAAAAGCACACAGTAGTGATAACTAAGTAGGTTGCATATTCATAGAAAGAAAAGCTTGAGGAAATGGAAATAGTCGGTTCACATCAGGTATCCATAAATGAAGCTGATAAAGAACCACAAGTAGAAGATGCTCAAGAAGCCCTTTCATCATTTGAAAATGGAAATTAGGCTACCATTGATAAGCTAAAAAAGGTTAACATCGATACTTGTGAAGATCCATGTCCAACCTTTGTTAGTACTTGTTTGTCTCCAAAAGAATAAAAAGCTTATCTTGACCTTCTAATTGAGTATAGAGATGTCTTTGCTTCGACCTAAAAAAAATGCTAGGACATGATCCAAAAAAAGTTGTGCATCGTCTGGGTGTCAAAAAGACTATTAGTAAAAAAAAGCTCAATGATGTTTTCATCCTGACTTGATTCCTCAAATTGGAATTGAAGTGAACAAGCTCATTGAAGCTGGCTTTATTAGAGAAATTAAGTACCCCACTTGGATATCAAGCATTGTCCCAGTAAGAAAGAAAAACAGCGAACTTCGAATTTCTATGGACTGTTAGGATTTAAACAATGCTTGCCTGAAAGATGATTTTTCCCTTTCTCTAACTGAGATAATGGTGGATGCTATAACTAGTCATGAGGCTTTATCTTTTATGGATGGGACATCTGGTTATAATCAAATTCGTATGGCTCAAAAGGATAAAGAACTTACTACATTTCAAACTTCAAAAGGAATATATTGTTATAAAGTTATGCCTTTTGGGTTAAAAATGCTGGTGCTACATATCAAAGAGTAATGCAAAGATCTTCGATGATATGCTTCACAAATATGTCGAGTGTTATGTGGATGACTTGGTTGTAAAGGTGAAGAAAAAGGCATATCAGCTTAGTGATCTTCGTCAAGTGTTTAAAAGATTATGCATATACCAATTAAAGATGAATTCATTAAAGTGTGCTTTTGGTGTGTCTTCGGCAAGTTGCAAGGGTTCATTGTACGACATCATGGAATTGAGATTGATCAATCAAAGATAAATGCGATCATGAAAATGCCAGAACCATGTAATCTTCATGAGCTCAAAAATTTGCAAGGGACATTAGAATATATTCGATGTTTCGTATCAAACTTGGCAGGTAAATGTTAACTATTCAATCAACTGATGAAGAAAGATGTTCTTTTTGTTTGGGGTGAAGCTTGTAGCAATGCTTTCAAAAGCATTAAGGCTTATTTGATATGGCAATCTATTTTAAAAGCACCCATATTAGGAAAACCTTTGATCCTTTATGTTGTTGCACAAGAACATTCTTTAGGAGCATTGTTGGCATAAGAAAATGATAAAGAAAAAGATAATGCACTCTATTATCTTAGTAAAACTCTTAATAGTACTGAATTAAATTATTCTCCTGTTGAAAAGACTTGTTTGACATTAATGTTTGCTGTTAAAGAGCTAAGGCATTATTTGCAAGCTCACTCTATTCATTTGATATCTCGAGCAGATCCTCTAAAGTATCTCATGTCCAAGGCTATACTTAGTGGAAGATTGGTAAAATGGGCACTTTTGCTACAAGAGTTTGATATCACTTATATTCCATGAAAGGTTGTCAAGGGACAAGCATTGGCTGATTTTCTTACAAACCATCCTATTTCAGATGATTAAGAATTTTTTGAAGATCTTCCTGATGAAGATATTCTTTTCATCAAAATTCTCAGGCCATGGAAGTTGTTTTTTGATGGGGTTGCACAGCAAGATAGAGCTGGAGCGGGTATTGTCTTTGTTACTCTAGAAGGTGAAGTGTTGCCTTATGCATTCACTCTCACTAAAAATTGTTCCAACAATGTAGCATAATACGAAGCTCTAATCCTTGGACTAGAAATGGCAATGGACATGAAAATTACTCAACTTAAAGTGTATGGAGATTCTAAATTGGTCATCAACCAACTCCATTCGCCTTATGAAGTGAAAAAACCAGAGTTTTTACCATATGTCAACCATGTGAAGAAACTCTTGGAATGGTTTAACAATGTGAACTTAGAGCATGTGCTAAGAAAAGAAAATAGGCAAGCAGATTCTTTAGCTAATTTGGCATCATCTTTTGCTTTGCCAAGTGCTTAAGTAAAGGTTCCTTTATGTAAAAGATGGGTTTTACCATCAATTACTATCTCTGAAAAAGAGGATATAGAATCCAACGTTATTTTAGTTTGCAAAATTGAGAAAAAAGATTGGAGGCAATCGCTGATTGATTATCTAAAGTATGTAAATTACCTAGTGATCCAAAGCATGAAATAGAAGTGAAATGTCGAGCTCTTTGATTTATTTACTTTAAGGGTACACTTTATCATCGCTCTTTTGATCGAGTCTTTCTTAGATGTTTAAGAAAAGATAAAGCATCCAAAGCTTTACAAAAGCTCATTCTGGAGTTTGTGGTGCATATCAATCTAGAGCTAAGTTTCACTTTAAAATCAAAAGGATAAGATACTATTGACCTATAATGGTAAAAGACAGCACGGACTACACCAAAATATGTCAAGCTTGTCAGTTTCATGTTAACTTCATCCATCAACCTCTTGAGTCATTGCATCTAACAATCATGTCTTGGCCATTTGATGGTTGGGAACTTGATTTGGTAGAACCATTACCTAGAAGTTGAATGGGACATATGTATATACTTGTTGCTACAGATTACTTTTCAAACTAGACAGAAGCGGCACCTTACAAAGAAATGAAGAATGATACTGTTGCAACTTTCATTTGCACTAATATCATTTATAGATATAGTATACCTCGATACATCATAACTGATACTTAGAAGTAGTTTGACATGAGTAAATTATGCACATAGTTTGACTTAAAGCAGTGTTATTCTTCAATGTACCTTACTCTAGCAAATGGATTTGTAAAAGCTTTTAACAAAACTTTATGCAATCTTCTTAAAAAAGTGGTTAACCATTCAAAGAAAGATTGGCATGAAAGGATGGGAGAAGATTTTTGGGCTTGTTTATGGTGTAAAAGTTGTTCTACCACTTGAGCGACAAATTCCATCATTAAGGATTACAATCCAAGAATTTATTACTAGTGAAGACAATGTGCGCTTACGTTTGAAGGACCTAGAAGCCTTGGAAGAGAAAAGGTTGGAAGCACAACAATGCTTGGAGTGCTATCAAGCTCGATTATCTAAAGCTTTTAACAAGAAAGTTAAGCCGCGATCATTTTAACTTGGAGACTTAGTCCTTGTTGTGAAAAAACCCATAAATATCATACATAGCATGGGTAACAACCTTCGTTCAAAATAGGATAGACCATATGTTGTTAAAGAAGTTTATACCAATGGTGCATATAAGATTGTTGATCAACATGGTGTCAATGTTGAACTAATCAATGACAAGTTTTTAAAGCGATACTATGCTTAAAATATGATGCTTCTAAGCACGAGCATAAACTGTTCTTCCATAAAATGTTGCTTTTGAGCACGAGCTTAAATTGCACATTAAAAAAAATACTCGCTAAGTTGAAAATCCCTTTTGGGACAACTTAGGCAAAAGTTAAAGCACAAAAAAAATATGAACTACATTACGGCTTGATTCTTTAAAGGCATGTAGACAGCTTGGTTTCATTGCCAAGTTTAGTCAACAAAAAAAAAAAATAATGTCCAAGTTAGTTTATACATACCAAATATAGGTTTGTTGGTAAGGATAGGTGATCCATTTTAATGTCTTCATCTTCCTTAAAAAGAATGACAAGATAATCTTAGTGGTCTTTGAAGTATAACATGATACTCTAGAAAAAGAAATGAATATGTTATAGTAAATAAAGAATTAAAAGAAATTCTTTGTTTATATAAAAATAACGCATGATTTCCTGATGGGAATGATGCATATTAACATGCATGATATTGGTTGGATTTAATAGACAAGGGGCACGAGAAAAAGAATGAAATATGTAATGCATGAGATTTGTTTATGGCTAAAAGTTTGAAGAACCAATCATGAAGTCCCACTGCCAAATGCCGTCTATGGCAACAAATATATATATGACTATTGCTGTGAGCACCAATGTCTCTTTGTTATTTCCTAACCAAGAAGCAAAGCATACAAATTCCTCAATAAGCATATCCTGGATGTATCATATTTGGTCCATGATCTTGCTCGTCTTCTATAACCTGATAGAAAGGAATGAAAATAAATGTGTAACTTCAGTTGGTTTCATGTTTGTTTGGAGCTTCTTCATCTTTGAATTAAGCTGATTTTGAGAATAATAGATTAGATGATTGTACTATAGAAGAAAACACCTACACCCCACAATTAATGATTAAGAATGCAAAGCCAAATTGCAATAAGAAAAAAAAATTGCAACAAGAACTTATTTGAAAGTAGCGACTTCTTATAAATGTATAATGATGCATAAATAACATCATATATTCTAGTTGTCATCTTTCTTTTGATGATAAATGTATGATGTCATATATACTGGCAACCTTCTTTGTTTTAAAAGCGCGTGATCGAATTTGTGGTCTTTATATGAGCATTAAAATTGACCATGTTAAACTTGATCAAATTTACAGTCTTGACATAGAAATTATTATAGACATTTTAACTTTGACAAACTGTGAAACTTGGAAAAGTTCATGGAAGTCCAAGTTGTGATCTATATTTACTATATACAAGCTTGTTGGTGAGAATTTTGATGTTTTTGAAAGACACCATGACGATTCTACAAAAGAAAAAGCAAGTCATGATAAATAGAGAATTAAGAAAAAAAATTCTTTATAGAGAATTAAGAAAAAAAATTCTTTATCAAAGTCAAAAAACGTGACATGCATGGCTATGGGATGTGGGGCATGAAGAAAAAAGATGAACACACATTGAATTAGTCCAGAATGCAAGATAAGAAAGTGATGAAAATGTTATGAATAATGTGATAAAAATCAAGATGGCAAGGTAATTACAAGAAATCTTGATATCATGATATAAATAAGTGTCAACATGCATGATTAAAGTGGCAAGGTGTCAATGTGCATGAAATTTACCAATGATAAAGCTTTGCATGGGTAAATTTGACTTCTCTTTCCATAATTGAGATGTCAAGATGTTGATAACTTGCTACAATGAAAATCCTAGTTAAATTGCAAAGTTGTGTTGGCTAAAAAATATATATATTCGATAAATTTGGCAGGTTATATAATTGTTTTGATGTTACTGCATGAAAGGCATGGGACAAATCATGCAAAAATTTTTTTATTTGCTTAATAGACAAATTCCGATGAAATGACATTTGGATTTGAAGATCAGTTCCTACTTGAATTATATATTAAGGCCAAGAAGATTTATGGTGATTTATTAGGGCAAGGAGTTAAATCCTGACATATGGTCATTATGGAAGCACTATTCAAGATGGCTCTGGATGCATGGCGGTGATGCCATCAAGAAAAAATATATATATATTAAGTCAAATTAACTTTCTTACTTATCACATACAAAGATCATGTAAGAATAATTGAAACTTGTAAGTATTTTTAAGACAATACAAAGGTGCAAATAAATTTTGGCCTTAAATTAAATTTTAAGAATTGCTCACTTGCTAAACTCATCAAAATTTTGTATGTAATCAAGTCTTGAGGGGGCATTTGCTGAAGGAGAAAAATTTTAAGCAATCACAAATTGTCACGTGTAAATTAATATTTTTTTAATTAAAAAATTATCAATTAAATTCTGCATCACTATGTGCAATCGATGACATCATATATGATGACATCATAAATAAAAATTTATCTTTAATAAAATTAAAATTAATTTAGAGTTTTATCTCTAATTAATTAAAATTAATTTAAAGATAAATAAAAGAGTTTTATCTTTAATTAAATTAAAATTAATTTAGAAATAAATAAAAATGTTTTGTCTCTAATTAAATTAAATTAGCTAGGAGGTAATTCATCAAGATAAGTTTATTAAAGAATTTATATTTTTTAAGAACTCTTTTCTACCTGGCTCATTGGCACTATAAAAAGGGGTCTCCACCAAAGCCATTCAACATAAGTCATAAACTTGAAGAGAAGAAGCAGATTTTGAAGATTCAAGTTCTTTCAAAGTCTCAAGAAGTTTTCTCTCAAGAACATGAAAAATAAGGCTCTTGTTCTTCTATAAGTTACTCTCTGATCCTTTTTCGACGATAAAAAGAAGATAAATTTTGTTTGTCAATACAAGTCTAGAAGACCCTTGAAATGGACCTCATCGATTCGAGATAAAGTCTGAAGACCCTTGAATCCAAGTTTGTGCTAAAGAAAAGAATCAAGGGATTTCTTTATTGTAAAGAATATCCAGAGATTGTACGTTAAGTTTGATAAATAAAGCTGATTTATTTGTCTCCAAAAATTTTTTTTCATAATTTTGACATGAAATTTATGTGCATTGAAGTAAACAACCGATCTCATAGGTTAAAGTATAGGGGATATTTAAGATGGCATATGGGTGTTTGTTTTGTGGAAAAAAATTCACTCAACATGGCCCAGATAACTACATTTGGTATTAGTCACTATAGTGTCTATGGAAATGTTATCACATGCCAATTCTATAACTAGTTGTCAGACTTGTGATAATAGGTCATTTAGTATGAGGAGTGTCATACTTTGATCTATCTTTCAATAAATGATACCAAAGGTAGGGTATTTTGGATATAACATGAACCATATGATAGTGGGTGAGTGATCTAGATAGGATTCGCCACTCCTAGTGATATCAGATATCAAATGTATATTTTGTTTGTTCTTGGCTATGGTTAATATGATTAAAGTCTTTAGCCAAAGCACGATGAGTTTAGGAGAAATTGTTTCTCTAAATTCACACTGTTAACCATGAGTTTTAGGGACTAATATGGATTGAAGCTGTTAGTGTATGCCATTGAACCAAGCAGATTGGTATTTGGAACATAAAATTAATTAACTACATACCGGCTACTAGTAAAGTAACACAAAGTTTTTAATCACATTAGTGGCATGATTGACTATCTTGAAACTACTAATTGGATGAAGCCCGTAGAGCTTAAAAGGTATTACAAAGGAATTGCAAAGTTTTGCATTATGAGATCCTTATGCATCAAAGCCAAATTCTTTAAAACGTTTCTAGTTATGATATTTCAAGATGAGGCATTGGCAATGCTTAATGACTAGCATATGTTATGCCTTTTTACCTATGAAATAAATAACTGATCTCATAGGTTGAAGTATGCAAGATACTTAGGATGGCATGGGTGCTTGTTTTATAAAAACAAGTTCACTGAACACGACCCATATGAGGACTTCATTTGGTATTGGTCACTCATGCATCTAAAGAATATGTTCTCATCTACCAATCATACATAATAGTGCTCAGACTTATGATACTAGGTCATCTTTTATGGGGAATGTCATACTTAGAGAACATCACGAACGGGTCCATAAGGATGGAAGCCAAAGGAAAGTTGGTTTTGGGTATGACATGAAGCATATGATAGATGGATGAGTGGTCTAGAAAGGATTCACCATTCTTAGTGGCATTGGATACGTATCCTGAATGATCTTTACTATGGTTATTAGATTAAAGTTTTTGACCAGAGCACAGTAAATTATGAGGAATCATTTATAATAGATTCATGATCAGTAACCATAAGTTGTAAGATCTAAAAAGGATTGAAGCATAAGTAGACACTTAATCATGCTCATGCTTATTTTGAGATATTTGGTGAAATAACCGTATTACACTGATAGGTTTGTTATTGAAAGGTTTCAATTATGTCACATTTACTCTTCAACATTTGGGTGGTCATGATAGGTTGCTAGATCCCGTTCTTGATCTATAAACATGATTAATGAAATTAATTATGTTCATTGCCAACATATTAGGAACCTAATGGTTCACACACACTATAACATGGATTTGTTGGACTAAATTTGAGATTTAATTAAATTCGAATTAATTAAATAAAAGGTAAATTAATTGGAGGACTTAATTAAAAAGTTCAATTAAAATTTGTTTAAAACAAAGATTAGATTTGTGAAATCTAAACTTTTGTTGTCTCTTTAAGACATGGTTAATAAGTGTGTCTTATCCAAAAAATGTTCAAATGAGGACATATCATGTTTAGGCGAATAAAGCTTGCCTTGGTGCAGATAGATTTTCACCTAACCTAAGAGTTTGATTGTGAATTAAACTACTTCTTTTTAGAGCTTGCTTAGCCAAATGGGTTTCGTCCTACTTATTTAGTGTTATTTAATTATTAGATGATTAAATGAATTAGATAAATTAGTGAAGAATTTAGTTTGGATAAATTTAGAGTTTAATTATTGAACCAAAACTCTATAAAACCTATCCTAGCCGAATGGCTTAGGACACCTTGTTCGATTTTTAACTGAAATGTGCTAAATTCCATTGCACCTTGGCAAAACCCCAACATGCCATATGATGAGTATGTTTTGACTAAAGCCAATTTGAGAAGGTTTTTCGATTAAGTTAACTTAAGGAAAAAGAGTTTCACTAAAACAAAGACTTTGATAAAAAAATAAAACTCTTTTTTTATGAGATAATGTAATCGGCTAAGCTAGCTTTTTAAGAGATAATGAAACTAGACTTGTTTCTAATGAATAAAAATTGAGAAAAATAATTCTCCCAACCTCTTTATTGCTGCCGCCACTTTTCTATATTGCCACTTTCCTGCCTCATTATAGTGTTATTTTCCCTCTTTTTTGGTACAGACATTCTCCTAAAAAACGTTCTTGGATTTTGTGTGTGCAGTTGTCCATGAGTTATCTTCTGGTTAAGGCTTAACAAGCTTTCTAGCTAGCACAAGAGAACTATCAGCCTTAGAGAAGGTTTCAACAACCATTTGTATGGATAACTATTAAAGGCAGGACAAGCATATTGCTAATGATCTTGGAGATCCTTTTAGGAAGCCATAGTTGCAACTTAATTTAACTCCAGATTACGATATCTAAAAGTCAAGTAATCCTTAAATAGATCAGTGTTTAAATTTTGTTAAAAAATTTTTATGTTGTATTACACGCAAGCCCCTCCCTAAAGATTCACAGGGAAGTCTAGCTCTTTTTATGTCTTCCATTGCTTATTTTATTTTATTCAATGATTTTTGAAATTTGATACATGTATGAGGCTGAACTTTACTAGCATATGATCCCTTGAAGTGGTATCATAGCTTATAGGTTATGGATTACGTATAGTACTTATAGGCTAAACTATAGGATTGAGATCCTGATGTCATATGTATTGATCTCCAAGTTTCGAGCCACAAACCTTTGTAAAATAATTTTTATAAATTTTCTTAACCTAGATAGCATGCTCAAGATATGTATAAATCAAGATTAAGTGTTTTAATAATTGATTAATTTTGTTTTCTATCAATTGACATTGAATACACAATGATACGTTGAAATCCATTGTTGTTTAACCACTATAGCATGCGATTTCTTGTCCAGCTTTTTCCATTTTTTTTGTTGTAAAAATTGATTTTTATATAATTTTATAGTTTGATTTTTTTTATATAACATGCATAAACATTAATTTTAACTTATTTACATTGGTTTTGACTAGAAAAAACTAATCTCAAGACAAAACGGAGAGCATCAATATAGAAGTAGCAAGGTAAGCACCATAGTGCTAGAAGTTGGTGCTGTAGTACTAGCATGCCTTTAAGGTTAAGAGCTAGCTTACCACCCCAAGACCCCTTTAAAGTAAAAAAGCTAGCCCAGTGCACCTGGGAGCTAAGGCCATAGCACCAGCCTGATAAAAAACACATGTGAAAAGATTTTTCTTTTATGTTTTAAGGGCTTTATAAATAGAACTTTTTGATTGACTTTAAAAGCCTAACTTTTTTAAGAGGTGGCCAACCATTAAAAGATTGCAAGAGAAAAAAAACAGATTCGAAGACGCTTGAAGACTAAAGACTTTGACAATTTTAGTTTTCTTTTTTTCCTTACTCTTTTTATTATTCTTGTAATATTGATAATGGTGATATTCCTTCATTTTGGGTTTTCATTAGTATGAACTAAATTAGTTTTTCTTGGATTCTTATGGAACTCAACAATATTTAGATTATTTTACTCTCTTCATTTTAATGTGTTAGTAAATATGCCTTAACGTTAATAGGATTGGTTATATGGATATAAAATCAACAATGCAAGCCCATCGCTATTCCTCATGACATAAGGTATTCCTTCATGGTAGTGGCATGAAACCACAAACTGGATGAAGCCCACAAAACATATAAAGCTTCATAAAAGAATTGTAATAAGCTACAATTGTGGGATCCTTATGGATTAAAGTCATGTTTGTAGAATTGTTCCCAGACATTGTATTGCTGAGAGTGGGCGTTGGTAATGCTCAAAGACTAGCAGATGTTATGCCTTCTTATTTATAAAGTAAACAATTGATCTCATTGGTAAAATTATAAAGGGTACCTCGGATGGCATATAGGTGTTTGTTTTGTGGAAATAAATTCATTTGACATGGCCCATGTGATAATTCCATTTGGTATTTGTCATTCAAGTGTTTATGGAAATGTTATCACATGCTGATTGTATAACTAGTCATCAGAGTTGTGATACTAGGTCATTTTGTATGAGGAGTGTCATACATTGATATATCTTGCATAAATGATGCCAAAAGTAAGGTATTTTGGATATAACATGAACCATATAAAGGTGGGTGAATGATCTAGATAGGATTCATCATTCCTAGTGACATCGGATATGTATTTTGTTTGTTCTTGGCTATGTTAATAGGATTAAAGTCTTTAACCAAACCATGATGAGTTTAGGAGGAATCATTACTCTGAATTCATAATGTTAACCGTGAGTTTCATGGATTAATATGGGTTGAAGCTGTTAATGTATGCACTCGAACCAAGTAGATTGGGACAAGGAGTATCAATTAATGAACTACACACTGGCTAATAGTAAAGTAGCACAAGGTTTTCCTTTGTGTTAATGGCATGATTGACTATCATGAAGTTGCTAATTGGATGAAGCCTATAAAGCTTAAAAGGTGCTGCTAAGCAATTATAAAGTGTTGCAATTATAAGATCTTTATGCAACAAAGCGAAGTTCCTTAAAACACTCTTGGTCATCTTATTGTCAAGATAAGGCATTGGCGATGTTCGAAGACTAGCACATGTTATGCTTTCTTACTTATGAAACAAGCAACTGATCTCATAGGTTGAAGTATGTAAGATACTTAGGATGGATTAGCAATGCTCAAAGACTAACACATGCTATGCCTTCTTACTTATGCAATAAGTTATAGGTTGAAGTATGTAAGATACTTGGGATGGCATAGGGTGGTCGTTTTGTGGAAACAAGTTCATTGAACATGGCCCATATAAGAACTTTATTCGGTATCAGTCACTCAAGTGTGTAAGGAATATGTTGTTATATGCCAATCATGTATAATAGTCCTCAAACTTTTGATACCAAGTTATCTTGTGTAGGGGTTGTCATACTTAGAGATCATCATGAAAGAGTTCACAAGAATGCAAGCCAAAGGAAAGATGGTTTTGGGTATGACATGAAGCATATGGTAGACAAATGAGTAATCCAGAAAGGATTTACCATTCCTAGTGACATTAGAGATGTATTCCAAATGATCTTTACTATGGTTATTAGATTAAAGTCTATGGCCAAAGCATAATGAATTATGAGGAATCATTTCTCATAGATTCATGAACATTAACCATGATTCATAAAATCTAATGATTGAAGCATGAGTAGACACTAAACCATGCTTATTCTCATTCTGAGCTATTTGGTGAAAGAACCATATTACACTGATAGGTTGGTTATTGAAAGGTTTCAATAACGTCACATTTACTCTTCAACATTTAGATGGTTATGATGGGTTGCTAGATCCCACTCTTAATCTATAAACATGATTAATGAAATTAATTATGTTCATTGCCAACATGTTATGAACCTAATCGGTCACACACCATAAAATGGATTCGTTAGATTAAATTCAGGATTTAATTAAATTCAAATTAATTAAATAACTTGTGAATTAGTTGAAGGACTTAATTAAAGAGTTCAATTAAAATTGTTTAAGACAAAAAAGTAGATTTGTGAAATCTAAATTTTCATTGTCTCTTTAAGACATGGTGAATAAAAGTGTCTTATCCAAATAAGATCCAAGCTAGGACATACCATGTCTGGGCGAATAAAGCTTGTCTTGGTGCAGATAGAGCTTCACCTAAACTACCAATTCGATTGTTAATTAAACTACTCTTTTTCTAAAGCTTGCTTAGCTGAATGGGTTTCCTCTTAATTATTTAGTGTTATTTAATTATTAGATGATTAAATAAACTAGATATATTAGCGAAGAATTTAGCTTAAACAAATTTAAAGTTTAATTATTGAATTAAAACTCTATAGAACCTAGTCTAGCAGAATTGGCTTAGGCACGCCTTGTTTGATTTTTAACTAAAATGTGCTTGATTCCTTGTGCCTTGGCAAAACCCCCACATGCAATTGGACAAGCATGTTTTGACTAAAGCCACTTGGAGAAGGATTTTTGATCAAGTTAAGTTAACTTATGGTGAAAAAGTTTCATTAAGACTAAGACTTTGATAAAAAAAACAAAACTCTACCTTTATGAAATAATGTAATTGGCTAAGCTAGGGTTTTAAGAGTAGATGAACCTAGACTTGCTTCTAGTGAATGAAATTAAGTTGAGAAAAATAATTCTCTTAACCTCTCCATTGTCGCTGCCACCTTGCAATATCACCACATTCCTACGTCCTTACTATGCAATTTTCCCCTCTTTTTTGGTATAAACATTGTCCCATAAAACAATCTTGGACTGTGTATATGGAAAAGCTGTCCATGAATTACCTATTGGTTGAGGGTTAAAAAGCTTTCTAGTTAGCACGGGAGAAACACTGGGCCTAAAGAAGATTGCAACAAACATCTGTATAGATAACTATTAGATGCTGGACAAGAGTGCTGCTCATCATCTCAGAGATCCTTTTAAGAAGCCATAGTTGCAACTTATTTTAACTCCAAATTACGATATTTATGAGTCAAGTAATCCTTATACAGATGGGTATTTAAGTTCTATTAAAAAATTTTTATGTTGTATTGTATGTAAATCCCTTCCTAAAGATTTGCAGGGAAGTCTAGCTTTTGTATGCCGTTTGTTGCTTATTTTACTTTATTTTAATGATTTTTGAAATACGATATATGTATGAGGCTAAACTTTACTAGGATACGATCCCTTGAAGTGATATCAGAGCCTATAATAGACTAAATCATGGGATTGACGTCCTGATGTCACATGTATTGATCTCTAAGTTTCAGGTCATAAACCTTTGTAAAATAGTTTTTATATATTTTCTTAACCTGGACAGCATGCTTAAGATGTGTATAAATCAAGATTAAGTGGTTTGATAATTGATCAAATTTTTTTCCATCAATTTGGATTGAATACACAATGATACGTTGAAATCTATTGTGGTAGCTACTATTGCATGCGATTTCTAGCCTAGTTTTTTTCATCATTTTTTATGTTGTAAAAATTAATTTTTATATAATTATATATTTTGGTTTTTAAAAATATAATATGCATAAAATTTAATTTTAAGTTATTTACATTTGTTTTGACTAAACGAAAAATAGTCTCGGACTTAGTGCGCAGAAATCTCAAAGTTAGAACTCTTTGAATAACTTTGGGGAAGTTGTTGAGCCTAATGCACCATCAAAACTTTGTGGAAATGTTCCACAGATTTGCTACATTTTAGGACAACAAGTGGACTAAATATGATTCAGCTTAAGGACTGATTTTGTTGTTGGAATTTCGGTAAATGTTGCCGCACTCTATTTATGCTAAAACTGCACTTAGGAATGGCTAATTGCTGCCATTTCAATTGCTGCTATGGATCGATCATTGGTAGCACCCAATTAGTATTGCCAATACCTAAAACATCCCTTAAATATCCTCTAAAGATGGCGATCAAAGGATATTTGCATGGCCTAAGAGATCGCTTTTATTGAGCACATTAATCGGTACAGTCAGGACTTTCGTTGGAACTAGTTCTACAGTGAGAGTGAAATTCCTAAAAGTTGAATCCAATTCTTAAAAATTTGGGATAATTTCTAGTTGGATTAATGAGATTTCCAAAAGTTAAGATTGACTTTACAAAAAGTTTTTAGACAACGTAATTTTCCGAAATAGACATGTTCGAAAGTGATTAAAATTTAGAAAATAGTTTTCTTAAATCATTTATTAAAATAAGTTACCGTAATTTTAATTTTTGTCTTAAAAAGAGACAAATCACTAAAAAAGTTAGGTAATATATGTTTTAAGATAAACTTTTAGGAACTTGGTTAAAAGTGCTTTAGCTGACATGAGCTTACCCAGAATTGGATCATTATACTCGCAGCATTAACTGTCTTGGCTGAGTTGGTCATTTTCATGATGCAGAGCCCCTTATGGAGAAGATCAAGAGACCATATGAAGATCATGGTCAAATCGTGAGGGAAGTTATTCTTAGTTCTTGTAGAGTTCATGATAACGTCAGTTTAGCGCAACGAGCAGCAGAGGAATTCTTCTGCCTGGAACCTGACAGCTCTACTCCTTATGTGCTTCTAGCCAATATCAATTCTTCTTTAAGAAGATGGGATGATGTAAGGGCTAACAGAGAGCTGATGAGTGATAAACAGATTGTTAAGGATCCTGGTTACAGTTGGAACGAATATAAAGAGCAAGATACAAGTCAATTTGTTCGGGGATACGTGTATGGATGGTCGATGATGCTTTTGACTGCAGTACTCTACGTTACAAATCAGCCAATGATACAGGTATGTGGGAAGTATGTAATTTGATGTAAAAACGCATTATTAACCTTCTTTTCCTGTAAATTTATTTTCTTTCTTTGGTTCCTCTATTTTGCTATGTTAACAAAACGTCGTGATGATCTTTTGCAGCCTACACGACGATGGTAAACAAAATCTATCATGAGGTCTAGAGAAATGGTATAGTTGCACGCTTGGAAATGTAAATATTTGCTCTCTGTTTTATATTATGGTGCATGCATAAGTATAATTCATGGTAATCTTTTCAACAGTTTTTCTATTATATAGTAAAATCGCAGATGGACATTCTCAAATGAAGGTCCAATACATAGAGACGTTAGAAGGTTACAAATATTCCGCCAAAACAAGTGTACTGTAGGTTATATATTTAGAAAAATTTTGTTCACTCAGATCAAGTATGGCTTTCAAAACAGCCAGAGGTGCAACACAAGTAAAGCAAACTTTACCAAGCTTATACGGTTAATTTAGCAGCACATTCGGTTTCTGAGGACT